>JAYXIM010055425.1:0-220635 GCA_037575425.1 Anastrepha fraterculus | reverse complement strand
TAGTCTCGTTTATAGAACGAATGCTCAACTGGGCGAACTAATAACCGCAAAGTTGGGTGACACATCCGCCAAGAAATTCCCGATCAGGCGTACACCCCAAGGTGGGGTAATATCTCCGCTTCTGTGGAACTTAACTGTCAATAATCTTCTTCAAGAACTTGAAAAAATGGGAGGGAAAATAATCATCCAGCAATGCCGATGATATTGTTGCAGCAATCTCGGGGAAGCATCCTTCAAACTTTATGCGATCTTCAACAAAGATCCCTCAATGAACCATCACTCTGGTGCAAAAGTCGAGGACTTGAAGTAAATCCGGAGAAAACGGATCTGGATACTATTTAGCAGGAAACATAAAAACACCTGCTCTAAAACACATACTCCTAGTGAGGGAACCACTTAGTAGTAACAGAAAAAAGGCGAAATATCTAGGACTTATACTGGATAGAAAGCTAAATTGGGGGCTCACAGTCGCAGATAGAGTACCAAATCTATGATGGCGTTGTACTCCTGCGGAAGGCTAATTGGGAAGAGATGGGGATTGGAACCCAGAATGGTACACTGGCTGTACACAGCAGTGGTTAGGCCTTACCCTCTACTGGCGGCATTGTAATATGGTGGAATGCCCTTGGAGAAGGGGGTGAACATCGAAAAACTCGGCAAGGTTCAAAGACTAGCATCTGTTCTCATAACTGGCGCGATGATCAACCGCACCATCAAGCATTATATGCGACAGTCCTCCTGCCAGTAGACTTGCCGGCACAGTATATCGCGCCCGGCACGGCAATGGCAGGCTGAACACGCTAAGCAAGTGGTCAAATGCAGCTATGGTCACGGCAAAATCCTGGCTGGCACTTCGGAGATTCCCGGGTTGGTGGACTGCGCACTCCCGCCCACACTTGCCATTACATCGTTCACGACCCTCCTGCCCTCAAGGGAAGAGTGGGAACGGGACGACGTAAGACAGGGCGGGTCGAGCCATGTATACACATGATGGCTCAAATGCTCGAGGGAAAGGTGGGCGGAGGTGTATACTCCGAGCATCTGGGGATCTCCTTCCATTTTACGGCTCCCCGACTCACTGCGGTGTCTTTCGAGGCCGAACTAACGTGGCAATAACGAAAGCCGCGACACTGGCTACAGTGTGACGTGATATCTGGAAAGGACATCCACATTTTCACTGACAGCCAGGCGGCGATAAAATCCCTCCACAAAACAAGCCGACAACCTCCAAGGCAGCCATGAAATGCCACAGCCATCTCGTTAAGAGATGTGCGGCATTTCATGGCTACCTTGGAGGTTGTCGACTGTTTTGTGAGGGATTTTATCGCCGCCTGGCTGTCAGTGAAAATGTGGATGTCCTTTCCAGATATCGCATCACACTGTACCAGTGTCGCGGCTTTCGTTATTGCCATCAGTTCGGCCTGAAAGACACTACAGTAGTCGGGGAGCCGAAAACTGAAGGAGATCCCCAGATGCTCGGAGTATACACCTCCGCCCACCTTTCCCTCGAGCTTTGAGCCATCTGTGTATACATGGATAGACTCGCCCTGTCTTACGTCGTCCCGTTCCCACTCTTCCCTTGAGGGTAGGAGGGTCGTGAACGATGTAATGGCAAGTGTGGGCGGGAGTGCATAGTCCACCAATCCGGGAATCTCCGAAGTGCCAGCCAGGATTTTGCCGTGACCGTAGCTCTTATTTGACCACTTGCTTAGAGTGTTCAGCCTTATTGCCGTGCTGCGCGCGATATATTTTGCCTGCAAATCTACTGGCAGGAAGTTTAATGTCGCATATAATGCTTTCGATGGTGTGGTTGACATCGCGCCAGTTATGAGAACAGATGCTAGTCTTTGAACCTTGTCAAGTTTTTTGATGTTCACCCCCTTCTCAAGGGCATTCCACCATATTACAATGCCATAGTAGAGAATAGGCCTAACCACTGCTGTGTACAGCCAGTGTACCATTCTGGGTTCCAATCCCCATCTCTTCCCAATTAGCCTTCCGCAGGAGTACAACGCCATCATAGATTTGCGTACTCTATCTGCGACTGTGAGCCCCCAATTTAGCTTTCTATCCAGTATAAGTCCTAGATATTTCGCCTTTTCTGTTACTCTAAGTGGTTTCCCTCCTAGGAGTATGTGTTTTAGAGCAGGTGTTTTATGTTTCCTGCTAAATAGTATCAGATCCGTTTTCTCCGGATTTACTTCAAGTCCTCGACTTTTACACCAGAGTGATAGTCTATTGAGGGATCTTTGTTGAAGATCGCATAAAGTTGGAAGGTGCTTCCCCGAGATTGCTATAACAATATCATCGGCATATGAGATTATTTTCCCTCCCATTTTTTCAAGTTCTTGAAGAAGATTATTGACAGTTAAGTTCCACAGAAGTGGAGATATTACCCCACCTTGGGGTGTACCCCTGATCGGGAATTTCTTGGCGGATGTGTCACCCAACTTTGCGATTATTGTTCGCCCAGTTAGCATTCGTTCTATAAACGAGACTAGTGCCCTGTTTACACCCATTTCCGTTAGCGAAGTTGTAATAGCCTCCGGATGAATGTTATTGAAGGCACCCTCGATGTCCAGAAAGGCAGCGAGGGTGTATTCCTTATATTGAAGTGATTTCTCAATCGTGTCGACTAGCGCGTGGAGCGCTGTTTCCACTGATTTGCCTTTGCTGTATGCGTGTTAGGACGGTGATAGCTTATTGCCAATTTCTCCTTTGATATGCATATCTAGTAAACGCTCTAGGGCTTTTAACAGAAAGGATGATAAGCTAATCGGCCTGAAGTCCTTCGGTTTCGTGTGTGTGGTTTTCCCTCCCTTGGGAATGAATACCACTTTTACTTCCGCCCATTTTTTGGGGATATAATTGAGTTGTATCGCCGCCTTGAAGATTAAGGCGAGTATAGGTGCGATCATATCTCTTGTATGTTGCAGATCAGCGGGGATGATTCCGTCTGGACCTGGCGATTTGTAAGGTCTGAAGCTGCCAATGGCAAAGTTTATGTTATCCTCCGTTATGAAATCTGTTGGGGGATTCCCGTTGTGAACTGTGGTTTGAGTTCTACTGTCTTTGTTGCAGAGACAACCCGGAAAGTGTGTCTGCATTAGTAATTCTAGTGTTTCTGCACTGCTAGTTGTCCAGTTGCCGTTCTCTTTTATGAGGTAGCTAGGGTTGCTTGGGCTCGTTGATAGGACTTTCCGGAGCCTGCTAGTCTCCGAAACACTTTCTATCTTTTGACAGAAATCTCTCCAAGACGCTGTTTTTGCTGCCCTTATGGCATACTTAAATCTACGTTGACATTCTTTGTATCTATCCCACGAGTTAGTTCTCTTCGCTTCGTTATACATAGTTCTACACTCCCTTCTAAGGTCTGCTATGTCAGTGGACCACCAAGGGGGTTTCGGTTTGCCTCTTCTTGTTCTCTGAGGACATGCTGCTTTCGCAGCTTGTTGAAATGCTGAGGTTATCTCGTCAACCGCTGTGTCGAGCTGTAGCTCGGAGTCAATTTGGTATGTCGCGCCAGGGAGTTTGCTGGCCAGTGTGGTTTCAAACACGCCCCAGTTTGTGCGTCTGCGGTTTATGACCGGCTTGCACTTCTTAGTTGGTAATGAAATATTGTACATTAGGTACCTATGATCTGAGAAGGAGTTGTCTTTAGACACTCTCCATTCTTGTAAGATTTGCGCCCCTTGTTCATTGACACAAGTGATGTCTAGAACTTCCCTTCTTGTAGTAGTTACAAAGGTAGGGGTATTGCCTATATTGCTGATATAGAGATTGTTGCACATAATGAATTCAAAAATGTACTCACCGCGTGCATTTGTGTCTGAACTACCCCAGACATGATGATGTGCGTTTGCATCTGCTCCCAGTATGAATGGGGTACCGCATCTTGATGCTTGCTCAGTTGCACTTCTTATGAGCGGTGATGGAGGTGGTTGCTCCGCGTCATGTGCCATGTATGAGGAGGCAAGCCATATCGTCCTTCCGCAGGACTCCACCGATATGATGACGTTATCCGCATCGCTAAATTGTATTAGTAAATAAACATTAATACATTTCTTTGCTAGTATACACGACCTGGGTTTACCTTTGTCAGTGACATAGATCAATTTGTATTCTTTATTGCTCAAACCGCAAACCTGATCTTTTATGACCCATGGTTCTTGGATGAGCACTATATCCTCTTCTCTTTCTGCGAGACGGAGGATGAGTGCGGCCGAGGCCGCCTTACTGTGGTGAAGATTGATTTGTACAACCTTCACCATCGCTTGTATGCGTTATTGAAGGGCAGCCAACCACGGTTTGGTCGGCGTTCTCTTCATCGGATGTAGGGGGAGAGACTCCTCATCCTCCATAGCGGAGAAGTCAGAGTACTCCCCCATATCCTCTAAGGTGACCCTTTCAAAGAGTTCACCAACCATGCCGGAGTTGGATGCCACCTCATCGTTGTCTGTGACTTCGTTCGCCTCTGCAGATGTGGTCGTATTTCCTGTGGAGGTGTTCTTATTAGCTACATCCTGTCTGTAGACATGGAGAGTTAATGATTGGAAGCCATAGTTTATCTTCCAGTTTCTTTTGGCGAGTGGGTCTAGTGATTCCTCGTTTAGGATTATCACTGCTAATCTTCTTTTGCCGTCCACTTCGCCAATCTTTGCTACCTTCCAGTCGCTGGTAGGTAGCTCAGGGTTGCCTAGTTTAATGTGTTCCAGTACTTCCTCTGTGTCAGTATGGAAGTCTGGTATCCAGGCTCTCGATCTTGGCCGGTTGGGAATGTCTTCTCGAGGAACGACATCAAGACGAGCCCCCGGCCAAGGTACGCCTATGCGATTAATCGCCAGGGTGTAGAGGTCTACGGACCGCTGATCAGCGCACCTTATTAGTTTGACGCGGGATTGAAACCATCCCGCATCCGAGCAGCTGGGTGGAGGTCCTGGATTCTCTTTCAGGATGTCCCTGTACACCTTCCAAAGACTCCTGTTTATCAGGTCCCAGTTTTCTTGAGAGATCGCACCATCATGGGAACTGCGATCAATCACCGCCCGTATGTAGCTTTCTTTCGCTATATCCGCGAAGGACTTCTTTGCCGTAACATTTATCGTCTGAGTGGCGAGCATCTTGGTTCTTTTGGCTACAGCCGATGCCCCTTCACTCGATCGTTTGCGTTTGCCTTGCGCAGAGTCTATTTTGGCCTTCTCCCGGTGTTCGGTGATGAAAGCTTCAGCCCACGCCTTGGAGTCTGACTGTTCCTCAGTCAGGTCCTCTAGTTTGATGTCCTTCAGTCTCTCCAGGATTCTGAAGGCGGATCGCCTGGTACGATAGTACCTTTCTGAGGCACTTATTTGCTTCCGGGGGTGGGTACTACCCGGGGCAGTGATAGTGTCAGAAGGGCCGGCACCAGGAGCCATTGGCTGAGCCATGTGGTCCGGTGCTGCCGACGTTGCTGTGGGTGTTACTCCTCCCGGAGCTCCCGTGTCACCTGGAGTGACAGGGACAGCAAGATCCGCTTGTCTTTTGACAGGGCAGATTTTGCTTCCCAAGAGTTGTGTTGCGAGGGGGGTCTACTGCTGGCACCAGACGTGGATGGAGTGTTGTCCCCAACTTGTCTTATGACAGGGTTGGGGTTGTTGGTATGGAGGCCAGCAGGAGTCCTCGCTGCCGTGGAGGCAGTCCCTGAAGGGACGGAGCGGGAACTAGACCCTGGCTTAGCCAAAGGTTTCGCTCCGCTTGTGTTACTGGTCTTCTTTGTGGGAAGACCTGACCTTCCCGAGGGGTTAGGTTTTTGTTTGGTTGTGCCTTGGTTTTCCGAGGCTAGGTGTTTTTTATTCATTTTTATATTCATGATCGTCCGCGCTGCTCGACGTGGCAAGCGTGGCGGACTAAGTTTTTTAGGGGGAAAGGGGAAACGTCGACCATGGCAGTCCCCTCTACCATGGCAAGGTCATTCTACCTCCTGAGGTGACCCAGTTTCAGGAGGGCGCCGTTAGAATACAGCCGGATACCCCTGGCTGCAAACCATCCATTGGGCACGGTGACGCGTAACACCCTGGATTAGGGGGGACAGGGGAAGGAAGTGATAGGATACCAGGCTAAGGAGTGACAGTGGGATCGTCGGTACGGTCATCTCCGCATGGTGATTGGAGGGCCACCACCACCGTTTTAACGGATGGGTGGCTAGCCAATACCCATAGGGAGCTTCCCTCTTAGTTCGTGGTGGTTTATCCTCCATGAATATGGGAGTTAAACCAACACTTAAGCCTCATCCCCGCGGCAAGGAGACCAACATGATGAGGATAAAAGCTATAAATATACTATATAGTTTTTATTCTAGTAGGCAGGGGAGAGAATTGCACGGCTGAGAAGAGACATTTGATAGTTAGCCTAAGAGCAAAATATTATGTAAAACTTACAAGGAAATTGAAAATATGTTTAATGCGATTCATTATATAAAAAAAAGCCAGAAAATAGGTATAGAAAACGCCAAACAACCGCTGTCGAAGATAGACGCATTGTGCGCTTTAGCAAGATAGGGACGTCAGCACCATCTAAAGTTATGAAAAATTAATTGAATAACTCGGTCAGTGACGTTTACAGTCCGCCATCGTCTAATTGAGCAAAATCTAAATGCTACAAGTTCTAGAAAAGTAATCCTTTCGACTAGGAAGCATGTGGAAGGACGACTCAGATTTGCAAATGCTCATTTGGTCTGGCCCGCAGAAAAGTGGTGAAACATATTGTGGACAGACGAAAGCAAAATCGTTTTATTTGGTGGAACAGGATCTAGGCAGTATGTACGACATCTACTAAACACCGAATATAAGTCCTAGGTACACAAAGAAGACAGTTAAGCATGGTGACCTAAGTATAATGATATGGGCTTGCAATGGCGTTGGCCCTATCCATATGATAAATGACATTATCGTAAGACATGCTTATGTGGAGATATTGCAAAATACAATGCTACCATATGCCAGTTGGGAAATGCCTATATACCTATATATATAATTGGCGCGTACACCCTTTTCGGGTGTTTGGGCGAGCTCCTCCTCCAATTTGTGGTGTGTGTCTTGATGTTGTTCCACAAATGGAGGGACCTACAGTTTCAAGCCGACTCCGAGCGACAGATATTTTATGAGGAGCTTTTTCATGGCAGAAATATACTCGGAGGTTTGCCATTGCCTGCCGAGGGGCGACCGCTATTAGAAAAATGTTTTTTTTTCTTAATTTTGGTGTTTCACCGAGATTCGAACCAACGTTCTCTCTGTGAATTCCGAATGGTAATCACGCACCAACCCATTCGGCTACGGCGGCCGGCCTATAAAATGGACATTTCAACAGAACAACGATCCGAAACATACGAGCAAGCTTGCGAAAGATTGGTTTGCATCCGAAAAGATCGATCTTATGCTATGGCCACCTTAGTCCCCAGATCTTAATCCGATCGAAAACTTATGGTGAGATGTTAAGCGGGCTGTGGCAACTGCAAATGCTTCAAAAAAAGCTGAGCTTTGGCAAGTGGTTCATTAAGAATGTTCTCAAATCCCCTTGAAGCGTTGTTAGGACCTTATCGATTCCATGCCCCGCTGATACGAAACCGTTTTAAAAATAAAGGCTATACAACTCTCGGTGAAACCAAAATTAAGAAAAACATTTTTCTAATAGCGGTCGCCCCTCGGCAAGCAATGGCAAGCCTCCGAGTGTATTTCTGCCATGAAAAAGCTCCTCATAAAAATATCTGCCGTTCGGAGTCGGTTTGAAACTGTAGGTCCCTCCATTTGTGGAACAACATCAAGACGCACACCAAAAATAGGAGGAGGAGCTCGGCCAAACACCCAAAAAGGGTGTAAGCGCCAATTATATATATATATACAACTAAATATTATACTGTATTGAGTATGAAGAACTCAAAAAATCATTTTTGAATGAAGTTGTTGAGTTTTGTTTTTCTTTTAATGTAACCACTACTATAATTATGAACAGCCACTTTTCGGTGCATTTCGCAAAAGCCATCAAAAAATTACACAAATCAATGGAAAACTAACGGCATCTTTTCACAATTCTCTGCTTTGAATGCGTTTCTTAGAAATATATGAAAACCAGTTTAATTTGTAACGATTAACATATAGAAAAATGAATATGAATATTGTGAGGTGCTGCACTACTATATTTTTGAACACAGCTGTATATGAAAAAAAGACACCATAAGCCATTTGATAGCACTTTTCATAAGATTTGTGGCTATTATTCAAATTTACTTCTGAAATAATTAAAATTTCCACATCTGCATTTTATTTAAAACGTCTGTAAATTTTTAAATAAATATGACTTTTGGAGTCTTTCCAATTTGAAAATCCTTCAAAAAAAATGAAGAAATATACATATATATCATTTTATTACCTTATTAAAATCTGAGCTTCAAAATCAACGAGAACTAACTTTCGTTTTGCTCTCTTAACGGGGCCCTTTTGAGCCTACTTTTTTAACATTTCACCATTTTGAATCTTTATCGCATATTTTTCCATTCACTTTAATTCGAAAAACAATAATTTAAATAATATAATTTTTCAATTGAATTTTATCTTTTAAACTATCATTAATAAATCAATGAGTATTTTTCACAAAAAGTTTAGTTTGAATAAGGTATTTTTAAATATTGATGGCTTTTAGGAAACTTACCTTAATATATACATATATTTTTAATTTTGAACACTTTTCAAAAACTTTCTAAGCACTCCTGCCCCTAAACCGAATGCTATGCAGATATGTAATACGAAAACAGTTTTATGGTATGTCACAAAAATTCTGCAATTGTTGTAATGTTGATACTTTTTTGACCTCTTACATTCGTTGTGTATGCCTCCCCACACCCATACACTCAATGGCATTATTTCAGCAGTGAACTAGTTTTGAGCATTGCTATAACAATTTTACATTAACACGGAAGGATATGGACACTAAGCTTGCATACCGGCATCACGATTAGGTCTAATCAAACCTGTTCGCCGGTCTATTCTTCAAAGTGTTAGTGACATTTGTGTTTGAGAGAGTTTTTGTTGAGAGAACAAGAAGCATACAAAATTACATATCCCAGGTGCGAATTTTTTTAAGCAATTCGCTATAAAGGCTTTGAGGGGTTAGTGCTAACATTTTCGCTTAATTATTAGGAGTTTTTAAGAATGTTCCAGAATGTCTTAAATTTTTTTTATTGATTTAAGCATTTTACATATTGATATCAAATATTATAACAAAAAAAATGTTAATGATATATGCGGCCTGAAGTTGACCCTGTTAATTACTATTTGGAGGTTCTGAAACAGGAAAAGAGCTATTAGTAAGGAGTAGAATTGCCGCTTTGACATGAACTAAGATGCTTACAAACCGAAAAGAGATTCTAAATGGCGGACTTGAAATTTTTTTAACTTTTTTAAGCCGTTAATGCAAAAAAAAGGTTAAATATTATATCAATCAATAATTGTGATCGCAGTTTATCTTATAAAGACATATGTGCAGAATAAGACCAATTGAACCAATAATTTTTTATGAAGCATTTTAGCAAGGTTAGCCAGTACTCGGCCTGTTTTTACCAAAATAATAGCTTTTCCAATTCTATGGTATATATAAATGTTAACTATAAGAAATTGAGTTTTCAGTTTTTTATGCTTTGAAATTTAAATGCTTTTGAAAACATTTCATGCAATTTATTATAAAATTCTTTTGATGTAAACTTTATTTAAGGGGGAACGCCACTGTGAAAATTCAAAAAAATCGCTTTTTTTTTTGCATAAATAGTTAGTAAATATAACTACTCAAGAAAATGTGGCGAAATTCGCTTTATTCCCGATTATATGTGCACTTAAGTGAACGGTCGGTTCGGCCCCGTAGCGCTTACGATATGATGCTTTATTTCAAACGCGTTTTTCTCGAAACGACTTTTTTTGATACGGTGGCAACGATTTCTCGAAGACTAATTAACCAATTTTAATTTTCTTTTTTTCAAAATTTTTGATACCCCATTGGCTATCGTTGTACGTAGCCCATTTTCAAAATTTTGAAAATAACTTTTTTTTGGGCCTGTTGAAAATCAAAAAAATGGTGAAAAACACACATCGAAATTCAAATCACCACTATTTTGAAAAAGAAAAAACAACAACAACAAAAAACGGCTACGTACAACGATAGCCACTATTGTGTAGATTAATAAAATTTTTGGTTTTTTGATTTCAGATGATTATTCATTGCTGTATCGCTGCCACCAGATGACGTAATTTTTTTTTAACTCGTTACGTTTATTTACATAAATTTGTCAATTTTCAATATTTTTTAATACAAATTTACATCAATTACAATGTCATGCATAATAAATTGCCTTTTGTCGGATCCTCGAACAATCATTCCTACTTACAAAAAAAATTCCCAAAAATCTACTATTTTTTGACCCCCCACAGTGGCGTTCCCCCTTAAGCAAATTTTAACAGTTCACTATTTGGTCTTACATTTTTGTATTCAATACTTGATTCTAGAATACGTAATCATGCAAATCATATTACTATGATGATTAATCATGCACTTGCAAATAAGCAAAAAAAAAATATTTGGCTTTTGACAGTGACGACAGAGGCCATATTTCAGCTGTCAAGTGAAGTAAAACATAAATAAGAAAGCGCAAAAAGCATAATGAGAAAACCTTAGTTTATACATTGTGAAAGAGGGAGTGTTCGAACAGTAATATTTGCAGTTCTATCATTAAAATTTTTGACAATGTAATGGTAATCACTACCTAATCAATAGCTGTACAAAATTTTTCACTGTAGAGCAGAAATAGAATACAAAAAGTAAGTTTTTAAATACTACTTTGAAGTTTAATATTGACTATTTATTCCTTTTAGCGCGAAATTAAGTTTGAATGAGACAAAGTTATTGATCCATACTCTCAACGCAATTTCGTTGTAATTATTGAGAGCGGCAAATATTATGTTTGTTCTTGGAAATGGTGAAAAACCGAGATCTAGGTTGATTGCGGAAATAATTTTAAAGCCAAATTTTTTGTGCTTGCCAAGGACATTTCCATTACACCAACAGTCACATCAGAGGTCATCCTACCTAGCGACATATACCGACTTATTCATGAACAGAGGCAAACTAAGTTACTTCGTGAATGGTCGTATTATAAGCACCATTATTCGAACATTAACCCCAAACGTACAAAACCTGCCTATCCATCATCGGTACCCACCAACCACATTACCCCATACACACGACTCTGTATTGGGCACACCATAACTACTAGCGTACACCTATTACAGGGTAATACATCCAACACCTGCCCCTTGCTTCTCAAAGATTGGGTTTTTTTTGCAGAAATGCATTTGGATATTTATAGTTGTGCTTTATAGCAGTGGCGGCTATTAGAAAAAGCAATTCTTATCATTTCATATTTCACATTCACAGTGAGAAACATAATCCTGGCCAGTTACAGTGGCCTCCAGTTCATGATAAGTGTTGAAATTAAAAAAAAATGTAGCTTTAATTAAAAGTTTCTTGTTTAAAAATTAAGTTTTAAAAGTTTCTTTGCGAAAAGCTTCTTAAGCTCTTGTTTTCTGAACAATACCAGGCTTCAAAGAGGCTTCAGGCCACATATGACGGGGCTAATACCGATTACCGACCCCAACATATACTCTTTGGAAAGTGACACAGCCGGAGAAGAAGGGGTCGCCCACCGCTCACAAGGATTGACGGTGTAGATGAAGTCGCACAGGTTTTTTGGTATTTCGGGCATGGGGAGCGCAGGCACCAAACCGCGACAATTGGATGCATATGCTGCTGCCAGCGAAGGCCCGACCAGGGTTGTCCAGTTCAGCCCACAATGCCGATGATGATGAACACCAAATTTAATTGGCCTTATTGTGTCCTGGTTGTAGCACGCTACACTATTATTATTAAATCTGTGCGTCTTTAGCAAATTGAATTCAATTGAGCCAGAGCCAAACTACGATATTACTTAATTGGAAATCTTTCCTTTTCATAGGTATTAGAAAAATAAATAAATAAAATAAAAATTCGCTTGGCAAACCCACCATTTTCCACTGCTGGGCTATGTTGTATCCAAAAGATACTCCGCAAATGCTCGTTTTTTGGCCTGCTCTTTCCGCAATTATACTGATGTATTACAACATACACAAGTATCTTTGAGCAGCCAGCTGGCCACCGCTTGTACTTACGCTGCTGTGTGTATGGATGTGTTGTTGGCTGCGTATCTGTGTATTTCTTTTAACTTCAATTTGAACTGTTGGCCGCAGTAGTTCGCTTTCAACTACAGCCAGCAGCCCATTGACGTTTAGTCGTCTTTTGCTGCTGCATATAGTCGGTGGTGTTTCGCGCTCTGAAACGTTAAAAAGGTGTTTCGTGTGAATTGTGCGTTTTTTTGTTTGTGACTAGAAAGAAGTTTAACTTTCAGCATTCGAAATAGGTAGTGTAAAAAAAAGTTATCATTAATACATACAAATATTTTTTTATTTGTTCTACGGTATGCGTATTTTTGTGCCGGCAAAGTGAGTGCGCGCGTGGTAGTGTTACAATTTTGGTGATTTGTTTGGTAGCGGCACTCACCTCGATTGCGTTGGCCGCTGGCCGCTTAGCGCTGACTGCTTGAATGCGGCAGCGCAGTTTTGTTTGTATCAGCGCGCCGCCGAAAAAAGAGCAATAAAACACAGGTTATCGTTGTGAGTGTGTGCGTAGCGGCTGATGCGTTGACTGCATCATGAACGCGCTGCGTATTGATAAGTTTGTTGTAGTCGCGGCTAGCGTGGCGTTGTTTCTTTTCATAGTTTTATATCATGCGTGACGTTTTTCCTTGTTGTTGCTGGTGTTTTAGTTGAATGTTTGAACGTTTTTTTTTGCATTTTAAGCGCCTTTTCAGCACACCGCGCGGCAGAGGCGAGCTTCATAGCCGGCATAGCGCGCCTGTAGGCATGACGGTGAGTAGGATGACATTGAATGTTGGACGTCTATGGATAGCGCAGAACGCAATTAAACAACTAAGCTGGCGGAGCTCACGCTTTTTCAATGTGTGCTTCAAGTGCACAAAAAAAAATGCACGCGTTCCCACTTTCAACTATTTTAGGATTCCATTTTATAATATCCTAACGCGTGCACTACTTTATACCGCGGAAGATTAAAAAATGAGTGGCTGTATATATACCGACATATGTAGGTGTACGCGTATTTGTGCGCCCGTGTTGCTTTCAAAGTCATTACCGTTTGAGTCAGCTATCAGCGCGCTGGCTGGTAGCGATCGACGATGTAGTCACTCGCGTTATTTATATAGCTGATCGATTTGAGAATTGTCATTTTATTATCAGCTCAAGTATCGTTGGAAAGCTTCAACTTCAATTAACAGATACAAACGCGCCGAACAAAGCTGCCCGCACAGCTCTTGAGCCAACCCAATTTAACGCGGAGCTACACTAACCACCACTTTTTGTTATTTTTTCTCGGAGGAAGTCGTGCGTAATTTCGTTTCGATGTGGTTCCTCATCGGCGTTAAAAGAATTTAATTATTATTTTCATTTTTTAGGGTTCAGCGCCTTTTATCACACGCTATTGTTGTACATTCCGCTTGTGTGGCGAATTGGTGTGAATAAAAAAAGGAAGCGAGATTAATGTTCGAATAAAGAATATGCGCCAGACACGCATGCGCACGCGCCTCTTTAGTCAAACTCGCAGTGCGCTGGCAACCACCACATTCATACACACATAAAAAGTTAATAAAAATAACGCGGTGCATAATCTTTAACCATAACTGATTTAGGCCGTGGTTTTGCTCCAAACGTGATTTGCATCTAAAAAGTGAAGAACCTCATATTTTATGCTATTGTGTACCGGTAGAGATGGTCTTTGCTGAGGACCTTTTTTTCCATAACAGAAGTGTATGCCGAGGGGCGTGCACTATTCGCCTACAACGGCCGCTGTACGTGCGTATGCCGTATGTATGTATGTATGTTGTTCTCGTGAAGCGTCCTAGCCCACCATACCAGCAATTGGCAGCGGCAGTGTGGCCATAAAATTTTCAATTATCAATGCGTTTCAGCTGTAAGCAATAATGCATTGCGCCCCCGTTATTGACTCTTACGTTCGCATCATAAATTCATATCTACGAGTTTTTTACTGCTGATTCGCGTCCATTTCGCCTTGCTTTAATTTGCGCATAAAATCGCAAAGCGTACAAATCGCCATGGAAATCGTAGAATAAACAGTCATTGTTGTGATATGTAAATTAAAAATTAGTGCTGCAACACACATTGATAACTATCGCAAGTGTTTGTTTGTATGATAGATAAATCAGTAAATTCGGCGCGCAAGTGCATATTTGCGAGTTATGTTATGTGCCTTCATAGCTGAACTCGTGCAAGCGAGTATTTTATGAACTCTGCTCGTGCCTTCCTTATGGTGATTTTCTTACAGTCTTTTCATTTCATTTAGTTTGATGATGTTTCGTAAGAAATAGCAAATGCAATGTCTTAAATTTTTCATAATGAGCGATTCCATGTCAAGTGATCAAAGTATTTGGTTATTGTCATGGGCGTGAGTTAAAGAAGAAGTAAACTGAAAAAATTCAATTATTTTGAAATTTGCTCAATATTGAGAATTTTGGTAATGAGTTTTCTGAAGTGAAATATTTGTTCAATATTTTTATAAATTAAAAAAAAAAATATCCTAAACATATCGCACCCTAAATACAAAAGGGTCACAACTCAAAATGTTCCACACTCGAGCTTGACTTGTTTACAGTAGCACAGAAAACAAACTATGTGACATATCACGCTGAAATTTGCCATGTAAGCTTATAACAGTCCTACCAAAAAACAAAAAATTTATTTTTGCCATATGTCATCCGCGGACCGTTTTATTGATAACGTCTCGCTCATATTTGAGTAGAAGGTACATTTTGAGTTGTGACCCTTTTGTATTTAGGGTGCGATATATCCATACAAATTAAATTTTCTTTGGTCATCTTTGAAAAATGCTCCTTCAAGTTTTGAAATTTATCAAACATTGAAAATTTCGATATATATATTATATACATATATATATTTTTAAAATTTTTTGGAATAAAATATATGCATTAATAAAATTTTTTTGGAAACAAATTTTAAGTTTTTGGTTAAAAATGTACGGGGAAAAATTTATTTTTCCATGTTGTTGTTGTTGTTGTAGCAGCATAAACATTCGCCATATACATATATAATATATGAGGAATGCTGCAGAAATGACAGTCCTTGGCCGGATATAAATCCGGGTCGTTCCGGTAACGTAGAACCGACTGTCGTGGGATAAGTGTTGAAATTTAAAAAAAATGTAGCTTTAGTTAAAAGTGTCTTGTTTAAAAATAAAGTTTTGAAAGTTTCTTTGCGAAGAGGTTCTTAAGGTCTTGTTTTTTTATTTTTCCATCTTTAAAAACACCTCCCTTCACACTTATTTTCTATTTTTTTCATTAATAGCTGAACTTAGTAATGCCTGAGAAATTCAAAGTTTCAGTTTAAATACGTACAGCACTACACCAAGGAGTAAACTAAAAAGATTTAATAATGCTGAAATTTAATAAATATGGAAAATTTCGATATAGTTTACCAAAGTGAAATATGTTTAGTTCTTTTTAATATTTTTATTACTCAGGTTTTTAATTTTTTAGGGCAAGACATATTAAAAAAGTGTTTTTTGCAAAAATTTTACTTTTATATTAAAAATTTATGGCAAAAACTTTGATTTGTCATCTTTGAAGAACACATCCTCAGATATTTTCTTTAAATATAATATAAAAAAATTATTAATTTTAAAATTTCTCTATTTTTTTTAAGTGAAATATATTCAGTTCTTTATTATTTAGGTTTTTTATTTTTTGGGCCAAAACATATTAGACAAAATTTTTTTGCAAAAATTTTACTTTTTTTATTAAAAATTTATGGCAAACAATTTTATTTGAGATCTTTGAATATATTTTCTTTAAATTAAAAAAATTTATTAATTCTAAAATTTTTTTTTTTAAGTGAAATATATTAATTTCTTTTTAATATTTTTATAAATTGTTTTTTTTTTATTAGCATGAAATACATACAAAAAGGTTTTTTGGAAAAAATTTTATTTTCTTGTTAAAAATTTATGGGAGAATTTTATTTTGTCAACTTTGAAAAACACTCTCTCAGATCTTTTTGTTTAAACTAGAAAATTTTTTAAATTTTCAACTTAATTATATACATACATATTTTATTTTCAATATTATTGAATTTTATTAAATATTGATATAGTAGCCAGTGTGCTAATTATGTTAAGGTTATATTGTATATATCTCCTATAAATAATAATAATAATAAATATTGATATTTTTTTTAATGAAAATTTTTTTGGGAAAAAATTTTTTTTTTGTTTAAAATTTCTGGCGGAAAATTTTATTTTGTTATTTTTTGGGAATCTGTTTTTTTTTTAATTTGTGACGGAAAATTTTATTTTGTCATCTTTGAAAAACACTCCCTTCAAATTATTTTTCTTATTTTTGCGTTAATAACAGAGACTCAGTAATGCCTGAAAGTTTCAAAATGAGACTACATACTTAAAGACGTATACAAGGAGTAAACTCAAAAAATTTAATATTTTGAAATTTTTTAATAAAAGTGAAATATATTCAGTTCGTTTTAATATTTTTATATTTTTTGGCATAAAATATATAAAAATGAAAAATTGTTGGAAAAATAATTTTATTTGTTTGTTAAAAATGTATAGGAAAACAAATTTTGAAGTCTCATATTTTTATTTTCATATTTTTGTTAATTTTATTTTATGCTATTTTACAATATTTGTGTTTTTTATTATTTTCTCAAGCTCTTAAAAAAATACGCTGTAGCGGCATAAACGTTCCCCATACTTACATACGGGAAATGCTGCTGGAGTGACAGCCCTTGTCCGGATATATATCCGGGTCTTTTCGGTAGAACCGACTGTCGTGGAAATGTCACATTAATTGATAGCTGTGCTCGATAAAATTAGCCATCAACAGCTATCAATCCGAATCAAGAGCGTAAGCGAAATTACTCTCTGTTGATGATACCATCGATGCATTTTTCGAAGAAGTTATGCCCTTTTTAAACTGCAGCGATAAATATGAGGGACGATAACATTTCTAGTGTTTTCTGGAATTTTTTACAAATTTCACGTAATCGTTGCTTTGCGATTTCAAAACGGGTGAAAAATGGCTATTTTGATTTCCGACACATATGAAATAGGTGCCATATAATATTCGACAACGAAAATCGAACAGTGAAAGTCGGCACATGCCGGCTCATTTTCGGTGGGAATTTCATGCGAAGACGAGTTGCAACACATGCCCATATGTGTGTGTTTGTATCCTGCTCTTTTCCATTTTCATTTTCTTTATCTTTATGTTTATTCTTTTCCTTATCTACATACATATTTACCTTACCATCTTCTCATCTTTATACTCGTATTAAAAATATAAATTTACCTTCCCAGCCGAAAGCCTCAGATGCGAGTGCTGCGTTGTTTAGTTTGTAAGTTTATTTTGTAATTTTATTGTTATGTAAATTTTTATAAAATAAAAAATAAAATTTACCTTAATTTTTGCTTGCGTGTTAATTTAGTATCAATAAATAAATAAGCATACATTTAGGAGGCAAATACAAATATTTCGGCATTTGGTATTAGTGCCATTTCTTGAATTGATTTTTCCGCTTTATATAATATTAATAATTGAAAAATAAATAACCCTTACAATGCACAAAAACCTATTTTTCATGCATACATTTGTACATACAAATGTGCATAATTAAAAAAAAATCTAGGAAAACATTTTTGACGCCTGTACTGAATGCGTATATCAAGGCGAATCTATACAAGTTGAAACCACTGGAGCATCAATAACATTTACATGTACATATTTCGTTTTTGCAATATGGTGGTTTTTAAATGTCAAAATTCTAATCGGAATATAAACAAAAAAATCACCAAATGGCAGGAAAAAAGGTGCGGACCTTTTATATATAGATTCCCATAGGCATACGAGCTTGGTGGTCAGAAAACTTTATTGCGAAGCTGAATTGCACAGAAGGTGCAACAAAGTTACAATTGACGTCGAAATCCGTAAGAGTAAAAGGGCATGGATTATTTACATCCTCAGAAAACCAGCCCAAGAAATACCAACGATGGGTTTTGAGTGGAATCCATAAAGGTATAGTCGCAGGAGTAGATCAAGAGGATCCTGGCGACGCAGCATGCATGACAAAATAACCCGCAATGATTTTACCTGGACTGAATTGTGGCAAAACGCAAACGATAGAAATAAATGGAAATCATTAACTTAACTCGGCGCTTAAGTAAACTATAATAATATAATATTAACAATAGGCGTGCATTTTCTGAAAATTAAAGTTTTGGCGGCGCATTGCACAAATTTGGCTGTTAAATTTAAAAAATAAAATGAAAATTTATTGGGTCTAAAATATTTGCTTTTTGGTTAATACACATTGCTTTTTTGACGAAGTAAATGTTAGTTGTTTTAAGTGCATTTTGGTCCGCCGAATTGTTCAGCCCGGTCGCAGAAATTTGATATCCCATCACAAGAGAAATCTTTTTTCAGAAATGCAATTTCGTAATTTTTCACAATTGATACACCAAAAGTGGCATGGCTGAAATGGAAAAGTCGAGTTATTGAAATTTGAAGTTAATACTTTGCTCAGCTGCCTTGATTTAGCTCAAATTTGTTCACTGTGCTGTTAAAGCGCCATTCAGATTTAATATAAAGCAGTAAGCTAACATGTATTGCGATCAAACGAAATTAGTCAACCATTGGTGGCTAAAAAGCTGCAATCAGTGTTCATAGAAGTCTAAACAAATGAAAATGTTATAAATTTTATCTGGATAAGTTGTAGTAGCTGCTCTACGTTTATACTTATTTTTTTACCCGTCCATATACATAAGTTGATTTCCCAGTTGTGTTAAACGTCTAACAGCAAGTGTTAACATAAAGCTGTAAACTAACATGCATTGCGATTGAACGAAATGAGTCTGCCATGGTGGCTAATAATACGTTTCCACCAAAGCAGATTTAGGGTTTGAGGGAATTGTCAACCGTTTCCATTGCGTGTTTGCTGGAAATTGTATTTAAACTGTTATTCGTTTGTTTACGTTTAGAGTGTGTAAGTATATCTAAATTTTAAACGCCAACGTCAATTTAATTGCCTCGATATTGACAAGGTGCACAACCTTGATGCCATGTTTCAATAAGAATGCAATAACAAAAGGGGGAAAATCACATGAAAGAACACTATTTCCAACATTTAATATTAAAATGCACGCGAGCTCAAAACAAATACGCTGTGAAAGATGAGTTCGAAATGTGTTGAGTTGAGTTTGGTTAGGTTAGCCAGGTTACTTGTCTAAGACAGGACACTCGGTGGCCCTAAGGTCCATTCTGATACCTGCATTTGATATCCATACCCTAACTAGGTTGCTTAAGCCATTTAGATCTTTTTAAGGAGATAATTAGTCCAGTGAGACATTTTGCAAATTTCCTAGTAATATAAATATTTGAGGTGGGAAAAGAATTTGAGCCCACTACTGTAGGAAAATGTTTCAAGGGATGAATGGGTGGGGTGCAGCATTTGGAGGCAGGGCATGGCTCGTAGTTGAATGGAAGACTTGATGGGGAGTACTCCGCGAGAAACTCCCCATCAAGCCTAGATCTAGGCTTCAATACCACTGTAGTGAGCAATTAGGGCCTGGGACTTGTTGTTCGTGCATTCGAAATTAGTCTTGGAATGTCTGACTTCTCTCTGAACTGCGTCCGAATACTTCGATATTAGGCTCATCTGGGTTCCCGGCCATAGCGGCAGAGCGAAATTTCTGGGCTCATGAGCTGGCTAGATAGGGCAAACGGTTTCATCGCAAAAAGAGAGGTTTGGGGTTACCTTGAGAACCTGTGATCTACTCTTTGAAAGATGGACCTCGCGTCAACTCAGCGAGCGCTGGGCTAGTGCGCAAACAAGCAAAGTCACGAGATCCTTCTGGCCACGGGTAGATCGGGGGCGTTCGAGGCAACGTTTAAGGCTAACAAAGCCTCAGCTTTTGAATTTGGTTGATTTCCTTACCGGGCATTGCCCATTAGGTGTGCATGCGGTGAGACTTGGTATTGCTTCAAGTCCTTTCTGCAGAAGCTGTCTGGAGGATGAGGTGGAATCATCTCAGCACCTTCTCCTAAGCTGCCTTGCTTTTCTTCGGTCAAAGATTTAGACATCTCTGATTTCCTTTTTCCGCTACACCTGCGGATATTGTGGATATTGCGGAATATCACACACCTGATGAATATCATCAATAGCTTGAAGCGGTTAATACAAAAGTAATTAGCCACTGTTGGTCGTCATCCTCTAATCCCAAGCCTCTTCTTTTTGGTTCCACCTACTAATACTAAGCTTTCAACACTATAAATATGTGGCAATATTAGTTAGCTTTACCCAGTTTCGCTTAATTATCTATTACAAAACGTATTTATTTTCAGCTTTTGCGATCTCTTGAGGACGAAACTGCGTTGGTACTGCGTTTGGACTCAAACGCTTTTGCTTCATGCGTGAAGCAGAAAAGTCGTTTGGACTGAGATGATTCGCACAAATGTAAGCTGCGGACTGCAATAAAGTACCACACTTTTCCACTATTTTTTTTGTGGCAAATTCGTCGCGTGACACACAAAACATCGACTTAGTGTTTTTGCACATAAAATACGATTTATGAGACATTTTTTTGTAATTTAATTTTTTGATATTTCTTTTCTAATTTCCACAACTGAAAAGTAATTTCATTCATGCCAAAACTAATGACTTTTAATGAAAAATTTTCAACCAATACATTTAAACAAATTGACAAATAAGTAGGTATACATTATTCATTTTGGCTTCTTGGCCCACTGTATACACTGTTATCCTAAAAATAAATAAAGGGTGATCAGATTGGAGATACTTTTCCCAATTGGCGGTTTTTGACAGATCACGCGTGACTACTGTCAAACTAAATACATAATTCTTTTCAGTATTCATTGAGATTCCATCATGGAAAGACTTACGCCTCAACAATCTTTACAAATTGTACAATTTTATTAGGAAAATCGACGCTCTGTGAAAGGAGTTCATCGCGCGCTCAGACACAATTATGGTGTACATAACCGTCCTACCGAACGCACTATTCGGCAAACCATAGGCAACATTTGGAATAATCTTACATTATTGGATGATACACGACTGATTAGACAACGTACAGCCCGAAGTGAAGAGAATATTGCGGCTGTAAGTAAGAGTTTTGACGAAGATCCGGAAGAATCAATTCGGTGGCCTACCTTATGGCACTACTTGGGCGATCTTGCGCAAAGATCTTGGTTTGAAAGCGTATAAAATACAACTAGCCCAAGATTTGAAGCCGGCAGATTTTCCAAAGCGTGATAATTTCAGTCGTCGGGCTCTTCAAATAACTCCAAAGTGCCGCATTTTGTGACCAGAATTTTTTTCAGCGATTAGGCTATTTTATTGGCATAATGCCTACAGCAAAATTGCCGTATTTTGGCTGTAGAGCAACCCGAACCCATCCAAGAACAGTCATTAAATCCATTGAAAACAAAAATTTGATGCGGCCTTTGGGCTGGAGGAATCATCGGCCCCTAGTTTTTCAAAGACTAGGCTGGCGTCAATGTAACAGTGAATAGCGAACGCTATCGCGCCATAATAACCGACTTTTTGATGCCGACTATGCCGAAAATTGAAGCCCGTAATCTCCACAACACTTGGTTCCAACAAGACGCCGCTACTTGCATTACAACCCGTGAAACAATGGATTTATTGCGTGGTCGTTTCGGTGAGCAATTTATCTTTCGTCTCGGTCCAGTTGATTGGCCACCTAGATCTTTTGATATCACACCTTTGCACTTTTATTTGTGGAGGCATGTAAAGTCGAAATGCTTTTTGGATAAACCAGCTTCGATTGAGGTATTGGAAGTCAACATTACTTAATTTATACACGAGATACCGACCGAAGTGCACCAGCGAGTCATTCAAAATTGGTGTTCACGGATGGCCGAATTACGGCGCAGTTGTGGTCGACATTTGAAAGGGACTGTCTTTAAAAAATAAATGTTTGAATAAAAAATACACAAAAATAATAAAGATTGCCCAATCAACTTAAATTTTCGTTGTTTTATTTCAATTAAAAATACGGTAGCACTAAATTGAACACCCTTTATAAAAAAAAAACATTTTCAAAATTGAAAATAAGGAAACTTCACACTCTGTATTATTGCACTTTGAAACTATCAAATACGTCTAATAACTACCCAGTGCTATACATTTTTTTTTTATTGCATAGCGTACGCGAAGTTTCACTGCATGCAAATTTGCTAGAAAGTCGAAAATACGCGCACTTATTATCAGCCTTCTAAAGTAGGTGCTCCCGACCACTTTGTTAAATGTGATTACATAGTAATTTTTCTTAGAATTTACTGTCCGTCAAGCCTTAACTGTGAGTTGTGTAATCGCACAATGCAATGTACATACATACATATACATATATTTATTTACATACAATTTTCCAAGAAATTTGTTCAGTGAAATTTGAAGCATGAAATTTGCCAAAGCAGCAGCTTTACGCCAGTGACTGCCTCGTATTTGTTGAGTTCATCAATTGTTTTCGAAAAATTACAAACCAAGAATTTATTATTCATAGCCAAAACTAGTCGTAAGTCATATTTATTCAGATTTTTAGAAGTTCACTACTGATTTGTTGGCAACCTTTGACTTGCTAATGCATTCCATCTATGAATTGATAACTAACCAATTTATTATTTACAGGCACTTAATTAAATACTCAAAAACTCAAGTGTGTTCAATAGGTGTTGTGATACCGCAGCTGATTAAAAATTCGACGTCAATAAATATAAATTATAATACTTTACATATGTACATAGTATGTATGCGCATAATAAAAATGTACATATGTTTGTGTGTGTGCAACTTGTGAACGTCACGAAATTCTGCCGTCAAGCGAGGTGTTTGTTGTGTGTAAAATTATAAATAATTTTCAAACAGAAGTAATAAAGCATTTAATAAAGAAAAACGATGAAAGACATCATCAATAAGCATTAAATTGTCCCGTTTAATAAAGAGCAATAAGTGATTTATGTATGTCAGTGGGAAATATAGAAAATTTCAAAGTGGAAAATAAATGAAAAAATTGTGCAAAATAAGAAATAATAAAGAAATTATGAAAAAATGCAATCTCCCATTTGCAATGAAAATATTATTTAAATATTATATTAAAGTGTGAATTTTTTGAAAATCGCCAAGAGCCACTAGAGAGGTGCGCCAAAACTGATATTACAGCTGATATTAGCTGCATTTTAATAAACTCAACTTTAACAGCAGCCGAAGCAGTCATTAATTTTTGGGTGAGTGCTGAAATGATAAACGATTGTTGTACAAGCATAAATTAAAAAATATATTTTTTTGCCCCCTATGGCTTTTAGAAATCACATAAATTTTAATTGAAACAACACGTGCAAAGGGTCTCTCAAAAGGCGCGCTTAGATGTTGTTTTAAATTAAAACAAGCAAAAATTTAGACCCTTTCAGGTTTCACTAATTTTATTCAAAATACGGCTTTTAACAATTATATGCGAAAAAAAAAATGTATAAAGCGAGGTATCGGATTTTAAATACAACAACGAAAACTCTAATTGATTTGGCAAACATTATTACTTTTCTGTAGAACCATTGACCATCATGACTTTTATTTTTAAAGATAATCTCTTTCAAATGTCGACCACAACTGCGCCGTAATTTGGCCATGCGTAAAAACCAAATTTGAATGACTCGCTGGAGAACTTCGACCGGTATCTCGTGAATAAATTTAGTGGCTCCCAATACTTCAAACGAAACTGATTTATCCACAAAGCATTTCAACTTTACATGCCTCCACAAGAGTCCAAAGGTGTGACATCACACAATCTTGGTGGCCAATCCACTG
This sequence comes from Anastrepha fraterculus, assembly GCA_037575425.1. Taxonomy (NCBI): domain Eukaryota; kingdom Metazoa; phylum Arthropoda; class Insecta; order Diptera; family Tephritidae; genus Anastrepha; species Anastrepha fraterculus. The sequence goes on along the minus strand of JAYXIM010055425.1, from coordinate 196,570 downwards.
GACCGAGACAAAAGATAAATTGCTCACCGAAACGACGACGCAATAAATCCATTGTTTCACGGGCTGTAATGCAAGTAGCGGCGTCTTGTTGGAACCAAGTGTTGTGGAGATCACGGGCTTCAATTTTCGGCATAGTCGACATCAAAAAGTCGTTTATCATGGCGCGATAGCGTTCACTATTCACTGTTACATTGACGCCAGCCAGCTACTTTGCTACTGTTCTGCTCTAAACAGTACTCGTTACAACTGCCATCTCTAAAGGATATTGCTGGCAAAAATTTAAACTATTTATTAAAACTCGCCAAAACATGTATCACGAACTATGTTTAACACGACGTTGTTGGACGAGTGTTTTGGAAACTGGTATTACTACGGACTTTTGTGGTCTCTGTGTGTAGTTGGAATTTAGGCGCACTGCTTTGGTTTAACCGATGTTTATCTTCACACCTACTTTCGCCGCTGTGTCTTGCACAAGCACTAATTTTTTTGACATGTCAGTGAAGGTGTGCGTCATTGAGCAGGTGCCATCGACATAGTCCAGGGCTTCGAGCCATTCGTTTAGTCTCCATGTTGTTCCATATGCCTCGCGTGTTGCTTTGTTCACGGAGATGCTCATTTAAATGTCCACCATTGCCACAAGGACTACAGGTAAAATCCGCCAAGCAGCCGTTTCATGAATGCCTAATTGTTGAGAACGTCCAGATATCGATGTTGAAGGTTTTTCAGCAACACTTTGTGCTACAACAGTTATATTCTCAACGGAATGTTCAGTTTTTGGTCCGTTAGTACTTTTTCTATGTCTCACAGAACCAGTTTCTTGAAATTTTTCACGAACCTTTGAATTGTCGACATGTTCGGATGTTTATTTCTACCAAAAGAATCACGAATTTTGCGATATGTTGTTCTCAAAGATCGATCATTTTCATAATAAGCTTCAATCATTTTAAGGTGCTGTTCTATCGTGGAAAATTGTACATCTGTTTATTGACAAATATTAAAGAAAAAATCCGGTACCGCCTAAGAATTATTTACTATCATCATCTAGGCGTTGTTGTTGTTGAATTGTGGGAGCATTTCTATTGAAATAATTCTAACTAATCTAGGCGTCACTTTTGAAAGACCCTTCATATATTTATATATGTATATACGTACACATGCATGTGTATGTGTACGGATCCGTTCAACTGCAATAAATTAAAGTCTTTTAAACGTACCTGACGCTTACACCTCACTCGACGATTGTTCTAATTAGTTCTTCATATGAGTTATACACTCCGTGTCTTAAAAGATGCATTTGTGTGTGTATGTAAATATGTTCACATATACATTTTTTGAAGCGAGTGTTAAATCATCTGGTTATATTTAGAAATTAATTCCAAACCACAATTCAAAGCTATAATTTAGCAAATTTTACGCACCTGTTTGACTTGAATTAAAAATATAAAAAAAAATTTTGCATACCACAAAAAAATGGGTGAACTCTTTTTTAAAAATTCAGAATTCTTTCAGTTTCTAAAGCGTTTCAGAACGTACACAGTGGTGTGATAGTAGTGCCTGCTTTAACCAAATTTATCAAAGCTGGCAGGTGTTGCGGAACCTTAAGTTTTTATGGATTTCAATTTTTTGTTATTTGTACATCATTGAAACGATGAATTTTAAGAAATAAATGTAGCGATGTATCTAAAAAAAATTATAAATATTAAATATTCGAACGATATGGTGTCAAATAATTCAATAGAGCCCAACTTCACAAAATAATGTCAATAGAATTTTCTATTAGGTATGAAAATCACCACAAATGACGCAGTCGGCATTAAGTCATTAATATATCATGAGAGATATTTTTCAAAGTGATCCGATCTTAAAGATAAATAGCTGAAATTATATTAAAAATCAGTTCTGTGCAAAATTTTTGCAGTATTGCTTTAAAACTTAAGGGAGTTATTTAAAATTTAAGGTAAAAAAGTCTACATACAGCAGCAAATTTTCTTATATCCCAGAAGATATACAATAATTGAAAAAACTGCTGATGTAGCTTTGCTTCAGAATTTATCCTTATCCACAAAAATTAAACTATTTCACTTGCTTTATAAGAAGAAAATCAAACCAAACCACAAAAAAGCGGTATGATAAAAGTCTACATAGGTACATCCATCTGATTTGGTGCACTCAAGCAACGCAAGCATTGATAAATCGTCATTGCTTTTATGTGCACGTGACTGTTTATTTTGTGGTTTGTCGCTGGTCTTTCAAGTGGATGAAATTATGAGCCCGAACAAAAATAACTGGTGATTAAAGAAAATTGATGTTTAACCACAGAAAAGAAAATAAATATTTCGTAATGGTACAAACGATTGTTAAAATCTACGAAGAGACTAATTCATATGAAAATAAAACCGAACTGGCCGCCCAAAGAAGCTGTCCAGAAGAGATGTGAGCTCCATTTTAAGAGAAGTCGACAAAAACCCGAATTTTAGTGCTCCGAAATTGGTCCAACATATCGTCGAGACATCCGGAAGACGTGTTCATCCAAGAACTATTAAAAGATGTCTTAATAATGGCGGATATTTCAGCAGGACACCACGGAAAATGCCACTGATTTCAGAAAAAATATAATCGAATTTTTCACATATCCTGAAGAGTACCCTACTTTTCCAGTGTTGGCCCCGCACAAGCTGTCATACGAGGTGTGTTCAAAAAGTATCGCGAATTTTGAATTTTCGCAGGTTACGTATATTCGAATTTAAATTTTTTTGTGGCGATATGTTGGTACTCAAGTCTCTCACTCATGCCGACGAGTTTGTTGACAGCTGATTTGCTTGCACGTGTTTCGGCTCGTCTTCGATTTTTATCTATTCAAAAAGATGGATCAAAGAATCTGTATCAAATTTTGTGTGGCAAACGAAATTAAGTGCGCGGATGCATGCCGAATGTTGACTGTGTCATACGGAGAAGCTACTTTGAACCAAAGCAACGTTTATCGGTGGTACAAAATGTTCTCAGAAGGTCGAGAAGATGTGAACGACGAAATGCTTGCTGGATGTCCTAGCACTTCAACAACAGACGAAACAATTGATGAAATGAAGAAAATGGTATTGGCCAATCGTGGAATCAGCGTTAAAAAGTTGCTGAGTCATATCGATTGACTCGTGCCATTCGATTTTTTTAATGATTTGGGCATGAGACGGGTCGCCGCAAAATTCATACCAAAACTGCTCAATTTCGACCAAAAGCAGCATCTCACGAACATTGCTAATGAGATGTTGGACTCTGTCCGCGACGATCCAAATTTGCTAATATGCTCCAGAGGGTCATAACTGGAGACGAATCGTGGCTTTATGATTATGACGTGGAGACCAAAGCTCAATCATCTCAATGGAATCTGCCGCACGAATCAAGACCGAAAAAAGCGCGCCAAGTTCGGTCGAATGTAAAAGTTTTGCTTACCGTTTTCTTCGATTTCAGGGGCGTTGTGTATCACGAGTTCTTGCCACAGGGTAAAACGGTCAATAAGGAATATTACCTGCAGAGTATGCGCAATTTGCGCGAAGCAATCCGCCAGATCGTTGCTTGTGCGCGACTTTTTTGACCAAAAACAACACACTAATGAAGCCCTCGTATTCCCCAGATCTGACCTCCTGTCACTTTGTGTCTGAAGAGGCCCATGAAAGGACGACCATACGCTACGATGGACGAGAAAAAGACAGCATCGGAGGAGGTGAAGTGCTTCGAAGATTGGAAAAAACGTTGGCACAAGTGCATAATATCTCATGGGGATTACTTTGAAGGGGACAAAATAGACGTTAATGAAGAAATAAATAATTTTTGAAAAAAAAAACACAAAATTCGCGATATTTTTTTAACACACCTTGTATGTGTTTTGTGGTCACATTTTAGTTAAAAAAACCAAATTATTTGAAAATAGATACCGATGTCTTGCCAGCATTCTAATTCGTTCTTTATTGCCCAATTCATGGCACTGCAAAAGTTTCTTCGCAACACCTACGCATAATATTGCTTTTCCATTAGCCGCCTTGACCGCATTACATAAGCCAATTAGCCCGAAAAAGTGTAAAAGTGTTTTCGAAATGGCAGTAAACTTTTTGAAAATTATCAACAAAAATATTTACAGCCGTGGCACTTTTTAACTTTTAATTGAATTCAATTCTTGCTGCCGAGGTCATACGCGCAAATACATGCGTACATACACACATACACTCGTATAGCTGTTGACGCCATATTGTGTGACTAGCACTGACCAACACCATGACAATTTTAGTCAAATTTTCGTTTTCCCCAGTAAGTGCTGGTGGATGTTATGTCACATTAGGCTACGGTTTGAAAGGTCAAAAAGTCAAAATATTATATGTGTGTGCGTGTGGTCGCGTCAAAATATTTGCGCGGCTAGTAAGCGCCATTTAGTAAGCATAGCTTTACCGTCATAATAAATACTACGACCACCCATTCTCGCAGCCACCATCAACGAGATTTTCAATATTACTGCGATTAGCCTCGTCGTCATTGTCTCTCCCCTTCCCCCCTCGTTAATAACTGCATACATAATTACGTTTACATTATGCGGCAAAAGCGTAATGCGGTGCTTATTGCGAACATTTTACGCCTGACATTACCAATTAATTTAATCGCACGGCATCACTTTTACACTGAGCCGCGGTTGTTTGTCGCTTGCCACATTTCGCTTTCAGTCGACCTCATGCAGCGCGGGAACGCTTGCTGGTTTATGCCTACTGGTTGAGTATTGCTTTTGTCATTGCGACAAGCGACTTTCCCACGTCGCCGAAATGCAAGTAATCCGGTGGCGCAAAAGCAGACAGCAGTATGACAGGCTGGGTGTGCGGTAGGGGTGGATGAACTGAGTGACGATAAATCTGCTGTTGCCATAGCTGCTTCATATTGGGGTGTGAATGTTTGAAGAATGGTTGACTTGGATGGATGGATGGCTTGGCGTGCGTATGCGATTGTTTGCTAAATTTCTCCGCCGTGCAGTAAACCGGACTGTTCAAAGACTAGTCTTTTTTGAGAGCTACTGATCTACGTTTACTGCATAAAAATGCTACCATTAGTTGTGTCCGTTTCTCTATCCATTTTGCTATAGGTTAGGTGCTGCCAGGCCTTATGTAAGCAGCTTCATAAGCTCACTTGAAAACATACGCCGTTAAATAAATAGGCCACCAGGACTTGCCTATAGACAAATTTTAAGGATTTATTTGTTTCTCCTTTAATTTTCATAAATTTCAAACCGTATAAATTCAAGTTAAAAAAAAAAATAATCACCAAAATGTCACACTTTTTATTCAGAATATCTAGAAAAATTTCGAGTATGCAGTTTTATAGGTCAAAAATCGGTTTGTGTAAATTATAAATTAAAATTTCACACTTTTATTAGAATATATAGCAAAGTTCGGCTATGCAGATTTATAGCCCAAAAATCGGTTTGTGCAAATTAAACAAAAATTACAAAATTGTCATAGAATATCTAGAAAAAGTTCGGTTATGCAGTTAAATAGCTCAAAAATCGGTTTGTGCAAATTAAAAAAAATTAAAAAAGTTTTCATCAAAATTTCACACTTTGATTAGAATATCTAGAAAACTGCATTATAGCCCAAAAATCGGTTTGTGCAAATTAAAAAAATTTAAAAAATTCAAAAAATTTTCATCAAAATTTCACACTTTAATTAGAATATCTAGAACAAGTTTGCTATGCAGTTTTATATAAAATATACAAAAAAAATTTAGAAAATTTTCATTAAAATTTCACACTTTTATTAGAATATCTAGAAAATTGCATTATAGCCTAAAAATCGGTTTGTGCAAAAAAAATTTTCATAAAGTTCGGGAATGCAGTTTTATATAAAATATATAAAAAAATTTATAAAATGTTCACCAAAATTTCACACTTTAATTAGAATATCTAGAAAAAATTTGGGTATGCAGTTTTATAGCTTAAAAATCGGTTTGTTAAATTGAAAAAAAATTAAAAATAGTTTTCATCGAAATTTCACATTTTTATTAGAATATCTAGAAAAAGTTTGGGTATGCAGTTTTATAGCTCATCGAATTCTGTAATAAAGTGCAAGTTTCAATAAATTGAAAAATCGCGTTGTTTAAAAAAAAATTATATCATATAAAAAAATATGTATATAAAATTATATGTCGAGCATTCGTTGGATTTATGCAGCAAAAATTTATTGAATTGTTTTTTGAAATTTGCACAAAGGATGAAACTTTTATTTATATAGCTTTTAAAGGAGAATAAACTATATTTACATAAAAAGTTATTAAAATTAAATACGAAACAAATAAATTATTAAAATTTGTTATTTAACACAGTCCACATACATACATACATTCATACATATACATATATAATTAGACAACTCATCACACTTTTCCATTTTTCATAGTTAAATGTTTAAGATTTCACTTACGCGCAGCGCCTACTTGCCTTGCCTATTGTTGACGACAGTGGCTTATAAATACTGCACTTACGCATTTAACGTCACTTATGAATGTGCCACCCAAAGTGAGCGACGTCAGTCAGTTGTCATTCTTGCACAGTAAGAGCTGCACATTTTGTATTTTGCAAAAATTGTGTTTTGTATGCCTCCAGCGGTGCACAGTATAGCGATTTTCTTGCAGATTTAAATTGGACCAAATGCCTTTAAATCCATAGTTTTTCAATGAATTTTATTATTAATTTTATTTACTTATTTACTTATTTTTTGTTTTTATTTTTTAACGGTTTCTATTATCAGCAAATGTAGCTTCATTTAAAAATCTTTACACTCTTGATTGACGCGATACAGGTTTATGCGATTTTGGCCAAGTTTAACAAAGCGCGCCAGTCGTTTCTTTGTCGTGCTAACCGGTCTTTCTCCAACCAAGTTCTTCTCCACCTGATCTTTCCAATGCAGAGGAGGCCCTCCTTTATTTGAAATGAATCAGAGCTTATTTCACAAGGTGATGAATTTTCTTTTGGCGCATCATTTACGCCACAAAACCAAGCGTCATTGATCTTATTTAATATATTTCTAGCCAGGCACCAGCATTCCTCTACTCTAAAATCTACATGCTATAATAATCTAAAGTTTTATCGTGTAAATGGCTAAAGTATAAGTTTCAAATCTCGTTAGAAATTCATTCATCCACAAATCCTTCTGCATGCGTCTGATGGAGATGCTTTACTGGAACATTATTCTTATTCACCAGACTGGTACCTCCCTCCGACTTTTAGCTGTTAAGAAACTTCAAAAGATTTTTACGTAGACAGTATTTTTCGTGAAATGCCGAGGGGATAGCTGACATAAAAAGACATTCAGAAGGCCTTACGAAAAATCACTTCAAAGGCTGGCTTAGTGAATTGAGAAACCGTTTTCATTTAGTATCGACGTGTCACAATGGAAAAAATCATGAATCGTGCTGTGATTGAATTTTATTTTTGGAAAGTTTAAAAGCAACGGAAATTTATGAATGAATGTAGAAAATGTATAACGAGTTTTCACCATCAATTACAACAGTAGAAGGATGGGTTTCTGAATTTAAACTTGGTCGTGTACAAGCCTTGAAGACGATCCACTTCAAAGACGTCCAAAACCAAAAGCAACATCAGAAATCGTGGATAAAATATACAGGATTCGTATGGGAAAATCGTCGAGTGACTGAAAGAGATTTAGTAGAAATCCTAGGCATCTCATTGCCTATCTCTATGACCCCAAATCAAAACGAGAGGTTAAAGAGTGGTGTGAACCTGGTTCTTCGGCTCCGAAACGAGTTTGTGTCCAGAAATTGGCCAAGAACGTTTTATCATCAGTTTTTTTGGGATGCGAAAGGAATTTTGTTTGTGGATTACTTGCAAAATGGCAAAACAATAAATTCTGAGTATTATTGTAACCTTTTAGACCAGCTGAAGGAAAAAATTCGTGAAAAAGACCCAGTTTGCAAAAGAAAACAAATATTTTTCATCAGGACAATGCACAGGGTCACAAGGACATTTTGGAAATATCTAAAATCCATTTAATTAAAGTTCGAATTATTGGAGCACCCACCGTTTTCAGCAGATTTTGCCCCTAGTAACTTCCATCTATGCCAAAGCTAAAAAATGAATGCATGGAAGTCGTTTTTCAGCAAATGATGAGGTCCTAATAGCTGTGGAAGCGTATTTTGCAGCTCTTCCAGAATCTCACTTCAGGGATGGAATTCATAAATTGGAATCTCGTTGGAACAAGTGCATAGATGTTCAGGGAGACTAAATTGAATAATGTAGTGAATTTCAAACCAAAAAGTTGTGTTTTTCTTATCGAGCCGCAAAACATATTGAACAACCTTTGGTTCATTAACCAAGGATTTTAAGCGTCCACAGATTGAATGCCTACCAGTTTTATGAGAAATCTACTAAATACCTCCATCTGACTGAACTAGTAAATTACCGTAAGAGCAAGGCTCAGATTCCACGGCGTACGTTATAACGTTTTGTATAAGATTTGCTGAAAGATTTATGTAATATGAAATGATGGAAACTGATGCTTAAGGGGTTGAATTAGGTTCAAATATTTCAAAAATCTGATAAGAATTATAAGGGTCTATGTAAACATGAAAAAATTAGAAAGTTAATATTTTGAATTACAACTGTAAACCGCTTTAGCTCTGAATAAGTACTTTTAAATAGTTTCACAATTTTTTTCCACTGTCCATTGCCACCAATCCGGTGTGCAGTTCCTTGTAACAGTGTGCGCGTGTGCCACACGTTGCCAAACCGCACAGCCTACCGAGTGAGCGTTTAAAATTTTACACATGACATGCTCGGTATGAGAATGGCTATTTTTTTTTATGTGGGTTAAGAGAATGTGCACCGGAGGCCGCCAAGTGGAGGCTGAGCTTCAGCCGACGCGTCGGTTCAAAGGCTCAGTTACAATTGGTAATGTGAGACCGATAAACAAAAACAAAAAACATAAACTAAAATAACGGCCGGTATAAAAAGAGGAAGCGCATCTCTGCCACCCGAGTGCTGCTTCCCCATCCATAAACTGCGATAGATCACTGAGGCGGCTGCTGCACCGAGGCCAACTTCAATAACGACTCGGCACTGCGCTTCTGCACTACTTATTCACTTATGTACGAGTATCTTCATTGCCACTTGTGCACCTGAAGTGTGTGGCATGCAACAGCAGGGCAAAAGTGGCTCAACGAAATGCGACATTGCCAAGAAAATGTTGTTGATATTTTATAATGACTGCTGTGTTTCTTTTGTTGTTGCCTTTGTTTAACATTATCATCATCGTGCGTGTCACATCTCTTTTTTCGTATTTTGTAACATTGTTTTCACTAGACTGCAGATGTATAGCCTCGCAGGTGGGTAACTGTGTGCGGTTTGTTGTGCTGTTGTGGCCAAAGGGGATAATGTTACGCCTGGAAATGCCACTCGATTGTGCAGCTATTGCTTTACAAACCAATTTATGCTCACCAACTGTAGTAAGTAGCTTTTGAAGCATTATCGCGGCTGACTTTGCGCTTACCTTGACTGCCTGCAGCCGCATCACCACTTCACAACGCGCGCGTACAACAATAGCGGCGGTAAAGAACCTTCATATTCGGTATGGATTTTTGCTCTTTGGCTCATTGCGACACAAAAGTCACAAGGACTCTGCGAAGTGAGTGGTATCGGTGACCTTTATAAAAGTGCCATCCCTGTGCGTGTGAATACCTACTTACATTTGGTATGTTGCACTATATGTTTGTATGTATGTTGCACTATATGTTTACGAATGCATGACAAGCACCCAATTAACACATGCCACGAAAATTTAATGCACTTGTGATTAATTTCAGTATAAAATACCTCCATTTGAGGTGTAATGTACCCATCATCCGCTATGGATTTGTTTTGTTGCTGTTCTTAATTCTCGTTTACTTGGAATTGTGCCATTCCTTCGGCTTAATAACCACCTCACCTACATGGACTTGCCTTCCATTGTGGTTATGTATATACATACAAACATTTATGGCAGTAAGTATCTGCTAAGTATTCATTTTCCTATTTGGCTCATTAAATGATTGCGGCCACCGCAGCAGTGCGAGTTTGTGCGTGAGAACCAATCGGTTTCGTGTCCACTGTGGGCACGAAGCATCTAATTATAGAAAAGGCTTTGCATGGCAATGATACCATGCAGGTGCTATGAAGAAACTTCTCCTAAAACCCATACACCCACCTTTCCATACACTGCAGGTTTCTCCTTTGGTAGGACGGTTTCAAGTCGCACACCACAACTGGAGCAGAAACTCGGCCCAGCCCCGAACAAAGGATGCACGCCTCAGTTAAATATATTTATGCACACATGTAGTATATTTACATATATATCATATATAAGTATACATTAGGATGATTCACCAAAAAAAAGTTTGATTAAATTTTAAGACTTTCGCTAAAATATTTCGGTAATATTTTCGTTTGTGGGGAAAAAATCACTCATTTTTGCGTAGAATTCAAAACTTTATTTAAGTTATTTCGGTCTGTCCGATTTGGGTCAAACATACACCGTTTTGTTGTATAATTTGTTGCCATTTTTAATGTGCCATTTTAGGTGATTAATGCCTCTCTCATAGAAAGTCCGCCCTTATTGGCGAAAATCTCCAGATTCCTTATCGCTCAGCAATTTTGCAATGAGAGAAAAAGGTGGTAATTGCCTTGGCCCGGCCTATATGGTGGATGCATTAAAACTTTCTAACCAAGCTCACGCAGTTTTTTGCGAGTCACTACATACGTGTGTGGCCTTGTGTTGTCGTGATGGAACACATCAGCTCTTCTGTTGGCCAATTTTGGCCAATTCTGGTCAATCAAAAGCTTCGAACGGTCCAGTTGATGACAGTAGAGATCTGAATAATAAATTATTTCTTTTAAGTCCAACCAATACACATTAGAACCTTCTTGGCCGTTAGTTCAGGTTTGACCACCGTTTGAACTGCTTCATTACGCTTTGACCACGATCGTTTTCGCACAATATTGTCGTATACGACGCGTTTCTCATCACCAGTCAGCAGCCATTTAAGAAATGGATCGATTTCATTCCGTTTGGCCAAGGCTTCGCAGATGGAAATTCGATCCATCATGTTCTTTAGTGCTAATTGGTGAAGCACCCAAACATAGGGCTTTGTTTTGAATTCAGCTTTACGCAAGTGGTTTCAAACAGTTTTATGGACGTTCTTTCGCTCCTGGGCGATGCTACGACTTCTAATATTCCAGTAAACTTCGATTATTTCTGTGGTTTCATCGGCATTTTCGACGTTATCGACATTTTTTTTAACATCGAAAATGCCTGAAAGGAATCGACGAAACCACAAATGCCAATTAGCTGCTAAAGTATCGACACCATAAGCACTATTCACAATTTCAGTGGCCTGGCTTTCATTTTCGCCTTTAACAAAGAAAAACTGTAAAATGTACCGAATTTTCCCTTTGTTGACTTTCTTTGTTAGCACCCTGTAACGTTCTTTGCCCTGTAACTCACAACTGTATGGAATGAACAAAAAACATGTTTTTCTTAAACAGCAAACAAAGAAACTAATAGACAAGTCTTGCACCTAAAACAGTAAGATGAGGTATAAGTATAAAAACGACTGTCAAATATGTTGGCAGTCAGTCCAGAATTGACAAAGTGTTAAGAACTACCCTAAAATTAAATTCAAAAAAATTAATTTTTATATTAATCGCAACTCAAACAAGTCCTTAACTATCTTTCAAGTCTTTAACTAGCTCCTCCTCCTATTTGTGGCGTGCGTCTTGATCTTGTTCCACAAATGGAAATTGTACAAATAAAATTAATGCTAGTTAAATTTCTGATCATTTTTTTATGTGTTTGATTGCTGTGAGGATTTTTCCACGATTGTTCGTTTTTTGGAAAAAAACGTTGGTTTTTTTTCAATTGAAGTACTTCTATTAATTGCATTTCTGGATCATCGTTCATCGACTCTAGTAAAGTTTTAAAGTAGATTCTGAAAAAAAAGAAAAACAACTAATTAATATTTTCATTTATTTTGATATTTTGTAAAAGTTAATTGCCGTAAGAAACAACATAGAAATTTGTATGTTCCTTGAGGCTGTTCTCTGTAGTTATACTCCTTTATTATATCGTTGCTAAAATTTTAAAATGTTTGCTTATTCCGACACGGACTGCTTATTGCAAAAATATGTATGTTGAAAGTAAACTGAATATCTTACACGTCGTATACTTTTATCGAAGGTAATACTCACAATCATAGTACGTTTTTCTGGCACCATCTTTTCATTCGTCTTAATCATCGTACAGATCCATAAGTAAAAACAGTTTCAGCTGGTCGTCAAAAAATGCCCATAGCTAAGATCATCTGATTCCAAACACTCTTTTAGGCAAGATGGTTGCCTAAAAAATGATTAAATTTCATAGAAAATTGTATCGAAATGTTTAAAAATGACGGAAAAATTCAGATATTTCTCAAAAAATGCTTTATTATAGCCAAGAAATCTATTAAAAATATTTTTTATTGTAAATTTTTCAAGTCAACGATATTATTTTGAATTCATGGTTTTTGTTTTTAATGTTACCATACAATTCTAATTTGGCAGAGCCACCAAAAAGACCAAGTACTCACACCATCACACACTTAAGTGCCTGCCAGTCTCACACCTAGGTGTCTATCAAAAAAATAGGAAGAAGAAGAGGGGTTTTACTTGTAATTTTGTACAATGATCTTAAATAAGTCTAATAGAGCCCAGAGGCAAACAAGATTTAGTCAGCATTGGCGACCGATTTTTGTGTAATTATTTTTTTGCTCTACCATCGCCAACATTACCAAAATATTATTTCCAGTTTTGGTATTAATCAGTTTCTCCTCTAATCATCGCGATGCATTGGTGCGTCCATAGACGAGTCATAAACTTTCTTATCTAAAAACAAAATTCAACGAAATTCCAGACAAATTGATTATTTTACGACTGGCATTATTCTAGTCAATAGCGAACTAGTAAGATTTCTTCTATTAAAGACCTGAACTGAACACTCTGAACTAATGTGTTTCCATATTAGTTTGGCTGTTCCCTGCTGGGAATGTATTTGTAAATTTCAATGCGCCATAAGGATGCTAAAGTCTCACTGACAGCTGACAGCCGGCATAATTTGGAAAAGAGAATTATAAATAATGCCAAGCGTATTGTGTGTGGCTCACTTGAAACAGCGTAATTATGCGTCAAATCGCCCATTCATTCATTTTATTGAAGCAATTTAATCGCTGTTTTCGTTATGTGCATAAATCAAGGGCATTCTTTTGTTAAGTATATTGGATAATCTGCGTCGTAGACACTTACATATAAATGAAATGGAAAGTATTGTTCAAATTTCTTGTTCTATATATGTATGTATGTGCCAAATATGTATTATATATAAAAGTATATGTACATATGTAGATGTAAATGTATATAATTTTAAGCCTTAAGTACCATTTATATGCAAATTAAATATTAAAATTCCACTGAGAAGGGCAAATTTGCCAGCTTCAGATACGGTGGGCTTAATTCTGATCTAAAGTGTACGAAATATAAAAATGTTATGTAATACGCATACTTACATTCTGTCAAAAAAGTACCGGTTCAATAAAACGCAAACTAGTTTTTTAATCATCAACATTTGTTTTTTCGCCTTCAAAATAGGCTCCATTCGAAGCAATGCATATGCCAACGATTAGTCCAGTCATCAAAGCACCTTTTAAAAGAGATATTCTTCACCTCCTTCAGCGAATTCTCCTTAATGGCCTCTATCGACTCAAAGCGGCGTTCACGGAGCGGCAATTTAAGTTTTGAGTAAAGGAAAAAGTCACAGGGGAGTTAAATCCGGTGAATACGGTGGTTGTTCAATGATATTTGTCGAGTTTTTGGCCAAAAAAGTGTTCATAATATATATATTCCATGAGTTTTCTTTCCACAAATTTGGCCGTTTCCTACCCAAATTCTCTCTCAAATGTTGCATAACTTGCAAATAATATTTTTTATTTACAGTAGAACCATTTGGAACGAATTCCGAGTGCACAACAACATGATAATCAAAGAAAACGAGTAGCATGACTTTCAATTTTAACCGATTTTGACGTGGTTTTTTGGGTTTCGGCTCATATGGATAGCGCCATTCAGCCGCCTGTTAATTGGCTTGTATGTCAAACTCATATACCAACGTCATCTGTTATGATGCGCTGGATAAACGTTGGATCCGAATTCACTTGCTCAAGCATGTCTTCAGCCACCTTCTTGCGATGAATTTTTATAAAGAAATTCAACTCTCTTGGAACGAGTCGAGCAGCCACACGTCTCATACCCAATTGAAGGTGTAAAATGTTGGAAATTGATTCGTGAGACATGCAAACGCCACGAGCTACCTCCCTCAAACCTAAACGATGGTTTTCCAACACCATTTCCTTGACTTTGTCGACGTTTTCATGCGTTGAAGGCGTTGATGGGCGACCAAATCGGGGCAAATCTTCCACACCTTCTCGGCCCTCTGCAAAAGCCTTATACCACTCGTATACCCGTGTTTTTGATAAAGCACACTGGCCACATTTTCAACAATTCGGCATACGAAATCTCGTTCAAAACACAACGATTAAGTTTAATTCTTTGTTCGATATTTTTATCCATAGTGAAAATCGCAGAGCACAGGTTGAGTGATATACTTGTAATTAAATGCCAAAAACAAGCTAATTGATAGATCACACACAAACTCTGCGACACTATAGAGAATAGTCCTACCAACATTCCAGCAAAACAAAATTTAGACATATGCGTAACGCGTGCTTTTTAAATGAACAATTTCCGATTTTTTTGGTTTTTTTGACAGAATGTATCTACAGGTTGGTTGAAATGTAAGAAAGTAAAAATAAAAGAATGTCAAATTAAAAAAAAAACTGGTTATTTATTCAATACTGGGTGGTCCCTGCTTGCGTGTAAAATTAAGTACTTAGTGCTTTTAAAACATATAAAACTTCATTTTTGAAAGGGAAAGGCATACAGTTTCAGTTTTAATGGACATTTTTCTATTTTAATGTATGTACAAACATTTCTTATGTTATAAGAAAATCCCAATATTATTTGAATAAAGAATTAGTGGCAACGCCTCAAAAAATTGTTTAATGAAAATCTTAACAATCATAATTTGCGTGATACTCTCATCTTAAAATCAATGAATCTGTACTATTATTTAACATTTACTTCTAAGAGTTAGGTGGCAACGCCATACATAAACAATTTTGATTAAAGCTTTGTTAATTCCTTTCCTTTCAGTGCATTTTTTGACACCAATCTCTAATTAAATTTGGTATTAGTTCAATTTTTTTCCAAAGTTTGTAGTAGCAAAAAAACAATCAAAATCTTATATATCCCAAATAAATGTGTTAAAGATCCGCAGCACATTTGCATTACCCTATAAATACTTTAAGTACTTTTAAGTATTTATACATATGTATGTATGTATGTATATATGCATGTACATATATATGTATGTACTATTGTAAGCTTAGGAAAATATGTTAATGACGAAAGTAAAAATTGCATGACAGTAAATGTTGATAGAAGAGTAATGGAATTAAACAAGCACAGCTGTTTCTGAGGTCAAACAGTCAGGTCAAAGTGTAACACATGCTCTAGCAATAAAATTTACATTAGAGACATACATACACAGACATAGACAGCTTGTCAGTTTGACTGACTTTTGTGTGCATAAATATTGTTAAATTATTTTTCTTATAAGTTCTCTGTTTTTTTTTTGAATATAGGGCAAAGAAAAATTGTTTTTTTCTAGTTTTTCGTCGTTTTTTCAGTTTTCGTTTAGAGCAGTAAAGTTATGTTAAGGCAGGAAAGTGCTGCGGTAGCAAAAATGCAGCAGTGAAAGGTTTACAAAATGGTGCTGAGTTGCCGGAATAATAAATTGTGTTTAGCTCATTAAAAATGCCACGTGTACGAGCATAAAAAGTGAATGAGTATGGTTGCAATGGCCCGAATATTTCTACGTAAGCCAATTGATTGAAAAAGGGTGACCAACTATGTATGAAATTAGCATACTTTGGCAGATTCAACCATTACTCTTAGCCCGAAAAATTGTATCTTAAAATAGTTTTGCGGTTATTTCGTAAGTGCAAGGTATCGTCTAATATGAATTCAAGCTCAAAGTAATAACGGTAGTTACATAGTACATTATCGTGACAACAGGATAAAAGAAATTTGGTGACGTCTATTAAAAACCTGTAAATCAGAGTCTTATGAAGGAAGTTCGGCCGAAGGACTATTTCTCGAGCATAACTTCTGCAAAGCGAGTTTAAATTTTGCTGATTTAAAGTTGCAGAAAGACGCAGCACATTTTGATTTCTAAGTTCTGAAACGTTTAAAGTGAGTGTCATAAGGTTTTTTGAGTTAGAAAAGGTTTTTGCCGTACCGAAGGTCTAAATTTCTCTAATTTCTTTTCTAAGATTTTCTTTGGCCCTATGGAGAGAAAAGCATCAAAGGCAATCAATTTCGTTGGAAACGAAAATTTTAGTTTAAGATCACTTAGCAAAAGGGAGGGATCTACGGCGATTGGAAAATATGAGGTGTGTTCAAAAAGTATCGCGAATTTTGTGTTTTTTCAAAAATTATTTATTTATTCATTAGTATATATTTTGTCGCCTTCAAAGCAATTCCCATGAGATATTATGCACTTGTACCAACGTTTTTTCCTATCTTCAAATCACGTCAAAAAATCATTTTTTCATCTTGTTCAGCACCTCCTTCGATGCCGTCTTTATCTCGTCAATCGTAGCGTAGGGTCGTCCTTTCATGGGCCTCTTCAGTTTCTGGAACAAGAAAAAGTGACAGGAGGCCAATCTGGGGAATACGGGGGCTTCATTAGTGTGTTGTTTTTGGCCAAAAAGTCGCGCACAAGCAGCGATGTGTGAGCAGGGCCGTTATCGTGATGCAAGAACCAAATTTTGTTCTACCACAAATCCGGGCGTTTCTGGCGGATTGCTTCGCGCAAATTGCGCATAACTTGCAGATAATATTCCTTATTGGCCATAGCAAGAACTCATGATGCATAACAGCCCTGCAATCGAAGAAAACAGTAAACAAAACTTTTACATTCGAACCGAACTTGGCGCGCTTTTTTCGGTCTTGGTTCGTGCGATAGCTTCCATTGAGATGAGTGAGCTTTGGTTTCCACGTCATAACCATAAACCCACAATTCGTCACCAGTTATGACCCTCTGGAGCAAATTTGGGTCGCTCATAACAAATCCATGTCTAAGATCACGTGCTCTAAAAGGCAAAGATTTCAAACAACTGCCAGTGCATTGTATGCTAACCCGAAAGCCTGGGTGACAACAGTCGAGCCACCACCCAAAAAATCGCGTTTGGAGAAGTCAAAAATCAAGTCGATGCTCATTTGTTTTTACGATTCCAAGAGAATTGTCCATAAGGAGTTCGTGCTAATGGGCCAAACCGTAAACGCATTTTTCTATCTTGGCATTTTGAAGCGTTTGCTGCATCGCATTCGTCGAATTGGCCCTGAATACTGCGAAGGAGGAAGGTGATGCTTATTGCATGATAATGCACCTTCTCATCCATCGACCTATTTACCTATTTGGAAATATGCATTTGGTTATAAAAGGAAAACGTTTTGCGTCCATAAAGGCCATGCATAAGGACACATTCCGGTCAATGACCTGAAAGACTGTTTCGAAAAGCTTTTAGATTGCGCAAAACAGTGTATCGAGGCCAGAGGGGATTATTTTGAATAAATAGGTAAACTCGAAGTTATCAGAACAAAGAGCCTGTCGTTTCTATTTTAGTTCAGTCTTGTTTATTTTGAATTTCACCTTGTAATTCAGAAAGTACTGCGGTGAAAAGTTTCTTCCGAAACTACTTTCAGTTCGTAGAGCGACTAGGGTTGCTCTGATACGACGAGTAACTACGAAAAAATACTCGATACTTTATTAAAGCATTGAGTCATTTTTCATACTCGAGTCTTCAGGTAGGCATCAGGTACGCGATTAAAGTGTCTCCTTGTGTAATGTTTGCAGACCAGAGCTAGAAATCAAAAAAAAAAAAACGATTTGGCCAAGTAGAATTCCACAGACCCATTGCTATAGCCATAACTTGGGGTCATACATTGAGAGCTATCCACTTCAAGAATCTGAAAAGAAGACTTTGAGATATATACCGGTACTAAAGGATAAGGCGCCAGTAGTATAGGAACGTCTTAAAGACACATTTTCAACTCTGTAAAGATGTAACTCCAAGTAAAGATGTTTCTGTGCGTGAATTTTAGAATGAGACCCATATCCCTAAGTACCGAGTACTTCTCTCCGATGCTTTTTACGACTACAGGTATAGATTACGTGGTATGTAGGTAGGTAGGTAGGTAGGTAAAAGTGGCATTCGGTCTCTAAACCAATTCACTTAGACCGTTGCCGACCTATTGTGATACCACAGACGCTTTATCTGCTACTATCTGTTTGGCTTACACTTATGAAATTATATATGTATCCCTAAGGTCATCAGTATCATTTAAGTATCCATTTAAAGTCAAAGTATCTAAAACTAGTATATGTTACGCGGAATATTAACAGAGAAGATGTCTGACACACTTTTCCACCTCCTCATTCTTGTAGCTTCTACAATAGTCAAAATGCGGTACCTTGAATATTTAAGCATGTCGGCCTAGGAGACAGTAGCCTGTGATCAAAGCAACTAACATAGAGACTTTTTCCTTGACCGATTAAGTAGCGCCTTTGAACACCTTGCGTTCCATTCTGGTCAAACTCTTTTTGTAGCGTTAAATTCCAGACTATCAGCCTATCTCGTATTGGCTAAAGCGACAATGCTACTTGCAGCACGCAGTGTGTAGGCTGAGTGGGGGTATACCAACAATTTCCATACCAAGAGCTAGGTGAGTGGTAGTGCCCTCTCTCCCTAATTTGTCTGCCTTACAATTCCTTTGTATGTCATTATGCCCTGGCACTCATATAAAATGGATTCCACCATCTCGTTAAGAGACGACCGGCACTTGCGAGCAATGATGGAATTTGTGACAACCTCACCAAGTGATTTAATCGCCGCTTGGCTATTGGAGTAAGTATATGTAGACTGCTCTGATGATAGCTATGTCATTAATGTCTAGAATTTCAGCATGAAATACGCTAGGATTAGGAAGACGAAACGAAACGCTTACTTTTCGCTGCTTACAGTAGGCACCAAAGCAAACTTCATCGTCTAGCTTTGAATCATCAGTAAAGAACCGTAGACAGTTTTTCCGACCAGGTATATTGTCAACCCACTCACATCCAGCTGGAATTCTAGTACTAAATAACCTGTTAACCTAATAAGATTGCATGGTGGTATCGG
This sequence comes from Anastrepha fraterculus, assembly GCA_037575425.1. Lineage (NCBI taxonomy): Eukaryota > Metazoa > Arthropoda > Insecta > Diptera > Tephritidae > Anastrepha > Anastrepha fraterculus. The sequence goes on along the minus strand of JAYXIM010055425.1, from coordinate 177,163 downwards.
AACAACAACAAGTGTGACTGCTCCTGCAATCAATTTCCGTAATTCTCAAGTCGAAGTGAAATGTTGAATTATTAAAACGCAGACAGTAAAGGTCAAAGGGTATTCACTGGTGAAGAAAAGACAAGCAGGACGCCATACATCATACATATTTACATAATATTAAGTCATAGATAAAAAAATACCACTAAGTAGATTTCAAAAAAAGAAAAAATCAACTTCCACTTCTCCCAAGTTACAATAAACTTGTGCTGGTACGGGGCACAGAGCATATCAGAAGTCTAAGTTTTAATCACTTCTTTTTAGTCTGTAATTGAAAACTATTACTTTCCTAAATCGCTATTAAGCTTTCACTAAAACCCTTAAATGCTTACTGGTCTTCACTATTTACGGGTATTTGCATAAATACTCCACAAAGCATGATTACCAACATATCTACATACATACACACACATAGGCACATCTAACAGTCTGGCAGTGGTGTTTTAGCCTTTTCCTATTTTATTTTCACCGATGAACGACAGATATCAAACAACGCCACTCACTCGCATTTGTAATTCATGCCTTCATACTTGCTCCCATTCTTCTCTTGTTTGTTGTCACTGCTTTATTTTATTTGTTGTCATTGGGTATATTGTTTGTTTATGGCGTATGCGTTTGTTTGTGGCGTTGTCAGTTGCGTGCCGTTGCGCCGCTGTGCCGCTGTCAGAATGGCAATTTATTAAGGCATACCTTTTGTTAGATACACTTGCTATTTATGTATGCACATACATTTGGCATTTCGTTGTAAGGTTGCATTGTGAATGACATTGATGGAGCGTTTGCGGAGCTACACCACCACTACTTCTGCCTCTGCTTCTGCTGTTGCTGTTGCTGTAAAGGGCTGCTCCGCAACTAAATGACATCTATCGAAATTTTACCTTTCAATGTTTTATTTTATATATTTGTGGCAGTGTTGTGCGTTGCGGCAACTAAAAATAGCGTTAATATTTTGCTTTTGCTTCTTTTTTGGTACTAAGTAGTGTAGTGTAGGCGCTAAGAAAATCGATTGTAAATTTGGCGAGAACTTCAAATACCTACTTACATACAGTATAAGTATGTTATATGTATTTGTTTACATTAACTTATAAGTGTGCACTTGTGCTCATACAAGTAAGTCATTTTATATTTTTGCAATATTTTTCATACGACAGTTTATTTGGCTAATTTTCTATTTTAACTAATTTTTTCATTAAAAAAAGTTAATAAGTTCCAAAACATTGTCATCAAAATTTTCAACATTCAAAAGGGTGGTTAAGTTTCAAGGGCCGGTGTTGATTTTGAATAAAATACAATTGTTTTAGGAAATTATTATCATTTCTCTTTACTATGATAATATTGGTATATCTCAATTACGTATTGAACAAAATATCGGCCAAATAGCCGCCGTGGCTTTGGCGGCACACCTCCATCCGATGGTCCAAATTTGCGATGACGCTGAGGCATAATTGAGGTTCTATGCCCTTAATGTGCCGAATTATCTCGACCTTTAGCTCTTGAATTGTTGCTTGCTTATCGACGTACACATTTTCTTTCAAATAACTACAAAGAAAGAACGGCTTCAAATCACATGATCTTGGCGGCCAATTGACATCGCCGCGACGTGAGATTATTCGGCCATCAAATTTTTCGCGCAAAAGAGCCATTGTTTCGTTAGCTGTGTGACAAGTGGCACCGTCCTGTTGAAACCACATATCGTCCACATCCATATCTTCCAATTCGGGCCATAAAAAGTTCGCGAACTCTATTCACAGTAACTGCCTGACCGGCCTCATTTTGGAAAAAATACGGCCCATAAACCGCACCAAACAGTCACTCTTTGTGGGTGCATTGGTTTTTCGGTAATCACTCTGGGATTATCATTCGCCGAAATGCGGCAATTCAGCTTATTGACGAATCCACTGAGGTGAAAATGTGCCTCATCACTGAAGATGATTTTTATCGAAAATTGGTCATTCACTGTTGCCATTTACTGCCACCATTCTGAGCACTGATAACGCTTGAAATGGTTAAGAGGTTTTAGTTCTTGAGTCAATTGCACCTTGTAAACGTGTAAATGGAAGTCATTATGCATAATGTTCATCAACGACGAGCGTGAGAGGTGCAATTGTTGGACACGACGACGAGTTGAGGTGGACGGCTCTTCAACCACACAATCGCGAACAGCAGCAATATTTTCTGCAGTACGAGCTGTACGAGCATGCACTGGTGTTTTCACATCTCCTACAGACCCGGTTTGCTCAAACTTTTGCACAATTTTTCCGATTCTACGCACATTTGGACGATTAAATTGACCGAAAAAATCACGAAGTGCGCGATATGCATTTTGATTTGGGTATGCAGTTTTGTAGTTTAGCCAAATTCAATTTTAGTATAAAAAAGTTAAAGTTTGAAGTCGCCAAGGGGAATCTATTAAAGGTGGTGTTGCTAAATCAGCTGATTTGCTGTTTTTCTTTCGCGGTGCCCTGTCAGCCCAGAATAAAGCAAGGTGAATTAATTTTTTGTTTTCTACTTATCCAATGCTTTGCCGTGACAATCAAACTTACAAAACATTGTTGTTGGTCTAGTGCTACCACCTTTAATAAATGCGCCTTGGAAGTCGCCTAGAAGTCGCCTTGATTTTTGACATTTTTTTACAAACGATGTTGAAAATTTTCCTCCATTTAAAGCACGTTCAAGTTCCCGAAACATATTCAAATAATTTTAAATACAAGTTTATTCCACAAAAGGTATATTATCGCCTTTAAAGTACTCTCCATCAACTACATCGCACTTATGTTAGATTTTGATCCAACTCTCAAAACATTTCTGGAACTCTATTTTCTTTATAGCCATCAGAGCCGTCTTCGATTTGTCCATTACTTCTTTCGGCTAATAAAACGCGTGCTCCATAATGAGCTTTTGACTCGATCAAACAGAAAAAATCGCAGGAAGCTATATCAGGTGATCTCGATGTCTGTTGGATGGTATTCGTTTCGTTCTTGGTCAAAAATTCACGGATAAGAATGGCACTGTTCGACGGTGCGTTATCATGGTACAAAATTCACGAACTGCTTTCCCACAAATCCTGTCTTATTTGGCGAATTACTTGAGATAAATGACTCGATAACGCCCAAATAATAGTCCTTATTAACTGTCTGGCCCTTTGGCAAAAATTCGTGTTGCACAATACCGTTGTAATCCATTAATCCATAAAAACCGTGAGGCTCGCTTTCTTTTTTGACTGAAAACGACGTGGCTTTTTGGTCTTGGTTCATTCGGACTCTCCAGTCACCTGTCGCTTGATGTGTGGATTGCGTGTGGTACTCACAAACCCATGTCTCGTCTCTAGTAATATTGCGCTTGATGAGTGTTGGGCCGGATTCAGCCTTGGAAATCATGCCTTTATCGGTATCAACCCTGTCCTTTTTTTGCATAAAATTCAGGTCCTTTGGTATCAACTTTTCTGCAAATCATTAACTACAATGTTCTGAACGGATCCATAAGAAATGTTAAGTCGTCTGTCAGCTTTCCGATGCGTAATTTGCAGTTATTTATTAACTTTTATTTTACTTTATTGATGCTTTCATCAGTTTTCGACGTCAACGGCCTACCACTACGTTCGCCATTCACGATCTCTTCTGTAGCGTTCATGCCACTCGTAAATGGCCATCGGGTGTTGTCTTTGGAGCATCCTTACCGACACAGTTTCCTAACATTTCTAGGCTTTTTGCACCTTTGAATCTAATTTTAACGCAAAATTTAATTCGAATTCGTTGTTGCAAATTTAAATCCATTTTTAAGACGGTAAAAAATCAAAAACACGTGCAGAGGTAGATTTACTTGAGACGGCGTATCTTTTACAAATGTCAAGCAATGGCGATATTTGCGTTATGTTAATTACTGAAATTTTGAAATGTTAATTACTGATGGCAGCCTAATGAAAAAAAAAACAGAACTCAATTCAGTTATCTTAGAGCGTCACCAGGCGGTTGGCGCGAACTTTTTGATAAAGGTGATTGTTGTTGTTGTAGCAGCATAAACATTCCCCGTGCATATACGTGGAATGCTGCTGAAGTGACAGTTCTTGGCAGGAACGGTATGGTATTCGGAAGCCTTTTAATTCAAAGCAAATGCTCAACACCTCAGCGAGAATAATTTCAATTATTGTTCCACCTAAAATTTGCACTTTCTTATGCTAATATTTAATAAGCTCTAAAACTGCACACCTAGTATAAAAAGTTGGAAATTTCGATGATAAATTTTCAAATTCGATTTATTTTTGTGAATTTCGCACAGAATTTGGAATTTTTATTTATAAGGGTTTTGTTGTATAGTGAATTATATTTTTGTAAAAAATTTACGAAAAAATCTAGCATAAAAAATATTGCGAATATTGCAAAAAGATAAAGTGACTTAATTATGTGAGCACAAGTGTATGTACGCAGGGAGGTTGGATAGGCGTGACATTGAGGCGCTTGTAAAAAATGAAGTGACAGCAGATTATGTAGGTAGTTCCAAAAATAGTTGTGCAGTTAGATTTATAGCGTAAACATAGAAAAACTTTTTGATTGACTAGATAATATCCAGCGCGCTTTGCTACGCCTCATCAGCATTATCTTTAAATGAAACTAATATTATATTTTTTTTAATGCGTGTGGGTAAAAAAAATCGAAGGTCAGCGTGCGTAATTCCAATCAGATTAGCGAACATAAACGAAATTTTGGTATTTTCCACCTGTTTTGTGCAAGTGAACTCTAATCGTACTAAAGGTTTCAGCTTGGTTTTTATGTTATGACGCAGTTATAACAAAACGTTTCTATTTTCCTTCAGATTTAATTGCGCACATTATTATCAAAATGTGGTTAAACTTCATTCATTTACATAGGCTCTTAAAGCTCGGACTGGTTCTATGAAGTTCCATAAAGTAAGTAAACAAGCTCTGGCAATGGTAGGCTTTGTACGGCTTTGACGTAAAGTGCGTTTCATTGGAATTTATATACTTATACATATGCTATATAAGCAGCCATTATTTGACAATGCAGTTTCTTGCCGCCAAAAAATGCATAATGCTGCAACACAGAGTTTTATCTCGTCATGGCGATTGCCTATACGTGCATATCGTCCAATGCCGTACACGTATCGAGTTACGTTATTGAATGCCTACATTCATCTCGTTGACCCACTCGCAGTTTGGTTATATATGTACGTCTTAAACACTGTTTATGTATGTACATATGTATATATATTATCTACTTGTAGTAATATTGCAGCTAATTGTAAAACTGGTGTAGATTCGTAGATAAATTTTTGGAAAACTGGAAACGTTTTGGACATTTTCGTGCCACTTTGCATTTATTCTGGAAACAAATTAAGAACACACTTCAGGCTGTTAACTGTTTTAATGGTTCCAAACATAATATAATGCGATGTCTTGGAAAACAACACCAAGTTTTTTAATTTCATTCTGAAAATTTCAATATCGAAGCTCTGAACGACCAGTACAGAAAAAGTCCATGGCATCGCAAGGAGAAAGTCTGGAAATATGACTTAGACTTTCCACCTTCAGACTATCAGTGGCTTGGGTCTATCCCCGCTACTAATAGAGTAAAGTTATAAATTCTATAGATGCCCGGAAAATGTACTTGAAGCAGTTTTTTGCAGAAGCAACTCACGAGCCTCGCGCTGGTGAAATATAGAATGGACACGAAAAAAACTAGTCGATTGTTTTTAAGAATAATTATTTCCAATGAATGTTTTTTTTTTATTTTTATTTTTTTTTTAGGAGGAAGCATCCAAAGCCCTGCCCCGTCAGTGTGGGACTTTAACCCGAACTAAACCTCCTATCGTCAAAGTACCGATCCCCCCTGTACAACAGTCAAGTATTTCGTCGGTTGCACTCAACGTCAGTTACTGTTCTGATGCAAAATGTCACAAGCTGCATCTGCTTATTACCACCACTGTTAAGTCATATCTGAAGAGATCTGTATGCCCCCTCCCCCTATGTCCCTGTTCGTTACCATAGAAAACTTTGTTTCTAATAGTGGTATCGTCCGTTTACCTGCGTTTTCATCTCTGGATAAGTTTGCTGCTTCACGATCTTATTTGGCGTTCGCGCATCCTACTTGTCTGTTCGATGTGTCGTAGTTGCTGCATTATTTCAGCGGCCATGTGCTGGGCTTTGCTCCAATTGTCCTGGCTCTTCAGTCTCAGTGGCTCTAAGTTCTCGGGCGTGATGCTGCTGCCAAGGCCGTCTTTCAGTTTAGACCTTGCTCTTCTGAAGCGGGGACACGTCAGAAGCACATGTTCTGCGTCCTCCTCAACTGCTGGTGTGCACTGCTCGCAGTACGGACTTTCTTCGTGTCCAAGGCGGTGAAGGTACGCTTTAAAGCAGCTATGACCACTTAGGGTTTGGCAGAGATAGAAGTCTACTGCTCCGTGCTTTCTCTGAAGCCAAGCTTCAACGTTGGGGATGAGACGGTGGGTCCACCTGCCTTTTTTTGCCTCTGGTCCATGCAGCGGTGGTTTATTGATTTTCTCTTGGTTGTCCTCATACGTCTCATTTCGCACATCTCCTACGCTATCAGGTCAAGTGGGCATAGACCAGCTATGATGAGCGCTGCATCTTCTGAGACTGCCCTGAAGGCAGAGCAGACTCTAAGAGCACCCAAGCGATGTATGCTGTCATTATTCATTTGGTGTACTCACTTTTTGCAACTTCTACGTATTCTTCGAAATGTATTCAGTTAAGTGAGAGCTTGTGGAGAAAATTGTGCGCAAAAAGTAAGGAAATGGTCATTTGTTGGACAATGCCCTAGCAAAAAGTTTAAATTGTCTAAAAGTATGGTAACTTTCCTTTGGACTCCTCACCATTCAATTTCCAAACTCGTAGCTGTGTTTACCGGCCACTAGACGATCGGTACACACGCGGAAAGCGTGCATTTAACCATTGCAAAAGCTGTGGGGACCCTTCAGAGAAGGAGACTCTGTAAATGTCCGGGTTTGGCAGCTAGACGACTAAGGTCACTGGGCGCTCCTTTCTTCGACAGCCTGTGGCAGTGCGCCAGGCTAAATCAAATCAATCTGCTCCATTATATCAACAGCTCCGGCTGGCTGTAGATATCTGCCTGTTGGATGCATCAAAATGGTATTAAAACGGCGCTTTAGTGCTACTTGTGGAGTGCCAGACTGCTACTTCAACCATTTCACCTACCTATCTACCTACGGTAACTTATGTGTTAAAAAATGTAATGAAACCTTGTCGGTGGAACGAAGGTCTGGCAGTGGAAGAAAAAACAGATTTGCGTCGGCAGCAAAAGCGAAAGAATGGTGTCATTACCTCGAAAAAAGGTGACCTTTCACTTCGAGATGCTGCAAAACTGGCCTGTATGTCGAAAGGATACGCCCAAGAAGTGTGCATAAGTGAAGGTCTACTATCATGTAAAAAAGATTTTAGGACCCAATCGAAATGATAAACAAAATAAGAATGATAAAACACGGGCACAAAAATTGTACAGTAATGAGATTCATAAATATGGCGCAGGGGTTATGGATAATGAAAGATATGTCAAGACGACTTTAAACAGATTCAGGGTGCTGTGCTTATATTGCAACGAAGAGAAGAGTCCCAGGTACCTTTAAGCTAAAAATTTGGACAATCGCCATAAAAAATATTTGGTTTGCCAGACCATCTGCCAGTGTGGTATGAAAAGCGGCTACTGCAACAAAAACTGATGTTCATCGTCTAATGAGAAGAGTCAAATTTGAATTGCGCCATTTCGTTTAAAACAAGGAGAACTGAAATGAGTTTTTTGTTTAGCATAGTACGTTTAATAAAGAAAATGAAATAAAAATTGTTTTGATAGCTTATACAAATTTTATGTTGTAATGATTTTAGCCCGACCATTATATTTCGTCTCCATTCTTTAATGGATCTATACGAAAAATGGTAGAGATCATCAAAGTAGCATTGTTTGCATAAAGTTCTTTCAGGTACATCAAGGTTTTAGATCACTCAGTTTATGCTATTCTACGCCTGAACCAAATGATTCAGGTTTTTATTGGTCTCATTTTAGGAAAGAATTTTTAGTTGCGTATGTGCTTTAACTGCTAGAGAATATCCCCCAAAATCGATTTCAACAAGTGTGGAGATTAGCCCGGACATGTAGCAAGTCTATGCTTGCCATGCAAACAAAAATTTCAAAACGCTTGTTTAGGTTTTGGCTAGATGCGCATAACAATATGCGCTTAAAAATACTATTTCGAAACAATATGTATAAAAACATATTACACATTCATATAAAGCCAAAATATTTCAATTTTCCTTACAATCACTGTTTTGGACACGTTCACATATGCTCATTAGGGTGGGCCAATTTGTGTGGCAAGGTTTTTTTTGACATTCCTAGCAGAATTGAATTCTACACAAAATTCCAAGAAAAAAGTCTTGTAGGATACAGCTCTAAAGTCAGGTTCGAGCTCTCTTAATTTTAAAATCAGCTATCTTTAATTAATACGAAAATGGGAGGGACTTATGACAATGAAAATGGGAAATAGAAAATATAAAATACCTGTTGAAAGTAACTGAAAATAAAATAATTGCAAATACCTTGTTAATTGTAAAGAAAAAAATTAATAATTGGAAAAAAATGTTAAAACAAATTTTTGAAATGTAGTAAAATTTAAATGGTTTTGGTTGTTTTTACAAGTTTTAGTTTGACTTACGTAAAAAAAGATTTACCTACATACAGTCCTCGATCCTTTGATTTAATAAGTAGCACCAACTTACCGCGTAGACTAAGAAAGTGTATACCCACTGATTTACCACAAAGATCTAAAATTTGAATTATACGTTACAAACTCCACTGGGAGCTCTTACACTAATCGCTTTAAATTTTTATAATAAATAAAATAATAAATACAATAGAAAAAAATTATTATGTTATCCAGGTCTATTTAAAAAGTGCGTGTAGCGGGTTACACATAACAGAAGTGAAACTTTCAACGCAGACAAAGAAAGAGGGAGAGACCCGAGAGATAATAAGAGAGAGAGAGAGAGAGAAAGAAAATATATCTAAATAAATTCACAACATTTGCAGAGAATACAAATACACAAAATTTACAAAAAAACGGAGAAGGGTCGACCGGTGTAGGTAAACGCCGCACACAAACCGTGGCAACAACGTGCACTACTCTGAGCGTTTATCACCCGCACAAACGCAGCGATTCCAGGACCGCACCAACGGCACAAATTAGCGCAAGACAATACCAATAAATCCGACGCCGGAATGGATAGCACTTTACAGTACGCACAAGCACTAGCCAGGCAACGGAAATAAGCGCCAAAAAGTAGGCACAAAAAAAAACGCTAAAATAATTGGGATCAAAAAACGCCCCAAACAGTAGGCACCAAACAGATATAATGCTAAAAAGTAAGCACCAAAAATATATTTCCCACAAGTTTGCACCAACAAACAAGCGCCAAAAAGTCGGAAGTGTTATTTCTCACTAAAAATTAGCAACCACAAGGAAAACCTCTGGAAAAATAGCCTGAAGTGTATCTAAGGTATATATTATATAAGGTATAGCTCTCTCTCTCCTTTTCCTCTACGTTATATCTTTTTTCTCTCTCGCGGAACGAAAATGCCCAAAACGTTGCATGACCTTGAAATTTTACTCTCCATTCTAGCTCATCCATCGACGCCTAAGAAGTTTCACTTCAAAAATAAAATTCATTCAAAAAATATTATTCATTACAATTCGGTAAATATTAATCTTCGTCTTCATAACTTCACATTTATTAAAGAAAACTTATTTTAAACTTTTGGCAGCCCGAAATTGACTTTTGTGGACATTTACGCTCTAGTGAAATTTTTTGTGGGCTTAGAATTTCTTTAAAATCCGAATCTGCTAGGGTCAATGTCAAAAAAAAAAAAAAAAAAATTACCCACCCTAATGCACATATAATTAAGCACACAAATATAATATATTGCACACACAAACATATTAATTACGTATAAACAATTTTCTCCCACAAAGTAATGCAAAGTGAAGCCAAAATAATCACGAAATAATATTTATTTTACACATTTTATAGTAAAAGTTCAGCAAAGCGCATTAAAACTAAAATTAAAATCATTGAAATTTCACAAATTCTATACACCTCATAGTTGCTTTGAAAGCCATTTTAGTAAACAAGAATTTCACCAATAGTTTCATGCGCAGCGAATGTTTAGTTTTATTATCAGTTACAACTACATTCATTCGTACAACCAGTCAAAAGCGGCGTGTAAACATATTTACCATTTACTAATACAAGTATATGCATATATAAGTAAATATACACGTACATTTGTATGTGTCAATGAGTGTACGATTTTATAGTTTCACGCCTGCGATTGGCTTTATGCTCGCAATATGCGGCGTTTTTATTTTCTCGATTATAGCTTAATTTACTTAGTGGTGAATTGAGATAAACCAGAAAATGTTTCATTAAACAGTTAATGAAATTTCTATGTGGGCAATTAATTTTGCTATTATTTGAAGTAAGTGCAAATTTTTTATTCAGGCAGGTCAGCTAACAAAATTTACAGAAATTTAACAGAAGGATGTACAAGTTGGCGCAAATTTAATCACTTCATCGGAACGTTTTTATAATTCTTGTAAATGGCGCCGTATGCCAATCATATTTGACACTTGTAAACTGGACAGCTGCAGTGTACAAACAGACAACCAATGCATCGAAGATCAAAATAAAGATTTCAATCACTCAAAACAGATCCAGAACCAATTTGTGGCCTAGGAAACGGTGAATTATTTTCTTATTCAAGAAATAGAGGAAAGCCGAAGAAGATCATATTGGGGCAATCTACCGTGTTTATCACAATCAAAATCTATGCTGGGTGGCTTGAACCTAAACCGACTTAAGACTGTATGGATTAAACTAGAATAGTTTTAGAATCATTAAAAAAAATTCTAGTAGGGCATTGTGAATTCATAGTAAAATCGACGTATCAATGGAAGGACGAACACCTGGGTAAACTTATTTTACCAGAGGAGGAAATAAAACTCAATAAGATAGGACAAATACTAAAATACTACCTCAGTAGATATTTCAGGTCGCAGTGCTGAACCCCTTATATGATAATAACAAAATAATTTGGAGCATAACTGACTATGGGGTATTTTTTTAGTTGCTTGAGAACTGTAACTATAGTTTGACAGCTGGGAATTGCAAACTATGTTGACATTTCTGTTCAGTAAGGTTTGGCAAGTCGTCATGAATAATAATGGTACTGGTTATACGGGTTAGGCTAAGGCCTTTATGCACTGCGACCAGATTGATCTTGTATGCCCCTAATTACATAATTATAATTATTTAGCATACCGACTAATCGAACCAGCTCCTTAAGAGGGAAGTATTGTAGTCCTCCTCTAGTAGGTACGAGCCCAGGATTACGTGTCTCCTGTCTCCTAATGCCTCACAGTTGGTGATTAAGTGTTCCATAGATTCCTCTTCATCACAGCAGAACCCGCATAATCTTCTACTAGATAATCCTATTGTGTTAAAGTGTTTATTAGAGCCAAAGTGACCTGTAAGAGCTCCACAGAGTAATCTGAGGCCCTTTTTATCTAGAGTTAGAGCAGATTTTGCTCTGTTGGCATTGAAGTTCAAAAACTTTTTGCAGTGATCAAGACCTCTTGTGCCGTTCCAATGTTCTCTGATTTTAGTTTGAATCCATTTTTTGGTTTCCTGTTTTATATTATTTTTGTTAAAGCCGAAAAATGGGGTTGGTCCAATAAATAGCCCTTCTGCCCCCTTTTTTGGGGGCCTGCCTTCTCGTTTCCTTCGTGTCCCTCGTGTCCTGGTACCCAAATTAGTGAGATCTGATTATGAGTGGCCAGTTTGTTGAGTGCATTGTTACACTCTATTAAGATTTTTGACTTGAATGTGAAACTATTCAAGGCTTTGAGAACCGATTGGTTGTCCGAAAGTATTTTAACTTTTACTTTCTCGAACCCTCGTTTGGATATGATTTCCACTGTTTCCACTATTCCTGCTCTTACTCCTTGAACCGTTTTGGAACTATCTGTGTACCATTTTTGTGAGTCATTATTTATCCATGTTGGGTTAGTGTTCCACTCTTCCCTAGACGGGAAGTTAACCTTGTATCTCTTTATAAAATTGAGTACGGGTTCCGTGTGGTCAGGCGAATCCTGGGTTATGCATACTGCATGTTGAACCCTGTTTAAGATATTGAGGTGTCCAGTAAGATCTCCTGGCTTAAGTTTTTGTTTCATATGAAAAGAGAGTGCTTGCATAGTAACTTCCTCTTGTATTGCTATTTGGATTGCTAGCAGTTGGGGTAGTGCTCATGGCCCCTTCAGTACAGTTTACACAGTTTTGATATAGCAGTAGTTTGATTTGTTTTAACCCACTATACCAAAGCCCTATATAGTAAAATAGGTCTTACCATTTGGGTGTAGATGCAGAAGGTCATTTTAGGATTCAGACTCCAGGATTTACCCAAGCGTTTTTTTGTTGTCCAATGATTTTTCGTTGCCTTTTTTATTTCTGAGTTGAGGTGGGCCTCCCAAGTGAGTTTTTTATCCATGATAATTCCTAGATATTTAACCTCTTCCTTTAGAGGTACATCTATTCCATTTATTCCCAGGGTGGGTATATTTAGAACCATTTTCCTGGTAAATGGGATAATAGTGGTTTTCGAAGGGTTGATTGATAATTCCTTTTTTCGTCATGAACAGTTTAATGCCAGAACAACAGAACAACGCTTCTACATCGTAGAACTTGTGGCTTGTGGAATTGTGACTTGCGAAACCGTACTGAAGAGAAATGCTAACGGACTGCACCAGCTAAAAAACTATCGGGTGTTAGTTACAACTCAAGCTATTCTTTCCTTAAATATCACTCATACGCCTCTCCGCACTGAAAGCATCTGCTATTATACAGTGGCGCAAAATTAACCATCAATTTTATTGATTTTATTTTTATTAAATACACCATTTGCAAAATTGCAACAACTTCCGATAGGGTGATTAATTTTGCGCCATCTGGTATAATAACAAAGTATAGAAGTTTAATTTTTCCGCGTAGGTGTGGTAACCTAAATTGATGCAGTCTAATAATATTGACTAAGCAGCTAATTTTCTAAAACAAATTTTTCATTTTTCAAGGCAGAATCATTTCTGTCCTGTCCTTCACGACTACCTCAGTAAACATTAAGGTTTGAGATGAGTTATGGTTATTTTGCGAACTAAGCTATTTTTCACATCCCCCCTAATTGAGAATTACAGCATTCTCCATAAAAATGTTCCTTTGTTTGTTGCAAAATTTTGTTTCTTTACTTTTTTTGCATTTATCAATAGGAATAAAGCTGAACTGGAATGCACTATGCAGTGCTACAAATTTTTAGCCAGATCTATATTTGCTTTTTTCACAAAGCGCAAGACCAAACTTTAGAATTTGTTAGACTAGGCTGAAAAGCACCAGTTTGTATGCATAACTTGTTATACGTGTTGTTATTTGTGTTGTTGTGTTCTCATTTCAATGAATCGTGCTTGGGGTACTGTCAAAGTAATTTCAACTGCTGCTAATGCAATGCTCATCATTTTTCTGGTGAAACAAAGAAATAAAAAAAGAACTCAAACTAAGGCTAAAGCTTGATTTGCATGCAGATGCGAAAGGTACTGAATTCGAGAGAAAAGGCTTTACGTTCAACAGCTGGCGATCATTTGCTGTTTGCGTCTATTCTATGGCGTCTCTACGAAACAGTTAACTAATGGCGCGAATGTCTTTTCTTGAGTGTGTGGCCGCACCTATGATCCAATTTGTGGTGTACAAAGTCGTGCAAATGTAGAGATTTACAATTAGCGAATAATGAATTTAAACAGCAATTTTTGTCATCATGCCGAAAATTGTGTAAACCCCTTAAAGAAGTCAATATTTGCAAGCCTTTATTTAAGGAATTTAAAGGAAATTTGAAACGATTTTATGTTCGATTATCAAGAATCGCAGGCAATCACTGATGTTAGTAAGATAATTGAAAAACTGTTTAAGTTTTCTTAAGCCTCCTCTGGTTAGAAATAAGATTTGTGAAAGCCTCCTGCAGAATGAGAAAAACCAAAAAGGTGACAGAAAAGAAAGTTTTGTAGAGGAATCAAATGTTCTCGTTTGTGATTATACTAAACCATACAAGATGGATTGGCAGCAAGCGCTTATATCAGTGTAAATCAAATGACTTTCGGTTGCTCAAATGATAACCCTCAACTTAACAAACCAGAGGCGCGGGTATCTGTTTGCGAAATACGCAAAAACTGCGCATGCCATTTTCAATGACAGCTTTTCTAGATGGATCTTGCGAAGAGAGAGCGGTTCAACAAATACAAAGTAAGTTGAAAAAAGTCTTGGAAAAAGTGTCACCCTGAAATTATACTCAGAGCGCTAGGAGATGCTGATTTCAACAGTCACACAGCCCGTAAAAAAACCATTTATCGTTGTCCAAGGCCCTATTGTGAGGTATGTCAGAAGTCGAAATACGTTGATCAGTGCACTTCTGTCTCGCTAATCCACGTCAAAAAATCTTAATACATCATGGCGCGAAAATTCCATCTTTTGGATCAGATACATTTTTCAACTCACTGGAAAAAGAACAAAAACAGCTCTTAAATGAAATTTGTATTAAAAAATATCAAAGTTTCGATAAAAATATCGAATTACAGCTCATCAGACATAGTGTTGCAGAGGCGCAAAATATATAAAAGGCAACCGTCTTGCATGTCACAAGCGAGTTGTCAAACCTGCGACAAACCAAATACATCACCATCTACAGGTAACCCTCCTACAACGCGATTAATTGGTTCCTGAAAAACTCCGCGTTGTAGGAAAATCGCGTTGTAGGAAACTTGTTTCCCTCCATTTTTCCTTTTCTTAAACAATATCACGCAAGTAACATTTTAAAGTTTTCTCAGCCGAATTAATTATATTAGACCTTTCATCGAATAAAAAAAATTTATTTTTTCAAAGATATTTTTCTATTTGTCTATTTCAATATAATAACATAAATTAATTCATTTAATTAACCAGCAAAAAGCAATTCATTTATTTTAATAACATAAAACTAAGGAAAATAAAATCTGGGAAAAATAGACACGGATTTTCAAATCTACATATTTCAGAGGATTTTAAATCTCAACCTTCTACAAATCCGCTTCCTCGTCCTCGCTTATTATAATTTGCTTCAAACGTTTTGCTCTTGGTCGTCCTATTTCAAAATCCGAGCTTGACCCACTATCACATTGATCCGGTTCAGCTATTATTGCTGGCCTTAAAAAATCTTTTATTGATGTCTGCTTTGTCCTACTTCGTAAATCTTTATAGATTTCCTGGTAGGCAGATAGATCATGTTCAAGATTTCTTTTGAACATTTCTGCTCTACTATTTAGAGGATCGTTTTCCAAAACATACTCTTCCAACCCCTTCGCCAGATATAGAATATGTATTTAAAAAATGCTTAAAAATCGCGTTGTAGGAGTCGCGTTATAAGAAACATTCCGCAATTCGCAAACCGCGTTGTAGCGAAATCGCGCTATAGAAGTACCGCGTTATAGGAGGGTTACCTGTACAAGACAACTCGTCTGTGTTCGATTATTCTAAAAATCCCTCATTAAGAGCCAGAGATCCGTCTGCTACCTTTTTTCTAGGCATCCAAACCCTGCCAAGTAAAAAGATTTTAATCGCAAAACTCATCATCTATTTTTAGGAGAATGCATTAATATCTACTTTGCGCAGCTTCGATTTCAAGCTCATAAATTTTAAATGACACTCAGCTGCCTTATGCGCTGCTCTCCTTGTAAAGCACGCGATATCTGTATGTATTTTCAGTTCTACATGATTTAAAACAACTCGTTGAAAATTTCCCCATCAATACTCCGCTAATTAAGTTAATTAATCCTATACAAACTAATATATAATAAAACTAAAACAACAAACAAATCAAAAACAAAAAAGCTTGGTATGAATGTATTTTAATATATGAGAGTACATATATGCAAATCACATGCTACACACGATGGCTGATAACTACATACATATGCACATACATACACATACATATACATCTACATACATATATTCGTTTGAATTCACAGCAATCGACCAGTGCCGATTGCCAGTTGTGCGCGCGGCTTAGGATTAAACGCTACGTTTTAAACGATCGATTCTTTCAAATGGCCAAGAGCTACAGCCACTATACATAAATTAATTAGAAATATGCAAATATGTTAGCCTAATGTTTTATTTATTGAGCAAAGAAAAAAAAAAGTCGCACACAAGTGCACTGGTGCTCTAATACGCACACACATACATATTTACTTACTACAGATCCTAGCGAAATTTCTGTATTTGCTTCTTTAATTGCGTTCGCTTGTTTGTGTTCGGCTGTTTATGTCACTGGAGGTGTCACATTTTATTTTGCCATTTGTGAATTTCAGATTGCAAAAAATTAATAAAAATCTTTACTATATATTTTATGGGAGAGTTTGATTAAATATACGAGGATCGGCTGGAAACTAATCGAACCAGACAAGAGAATATTTTATATGTACCAGCAAAACTTTTTGGCTCAAATAAGACCTTCTTTTACTTAATTCATATAGTCTACACATAATTAATGGAATATTTGTGTGAAGTTATCATTATTCGAGATTATCAAAATATGCATTGTGGCAAGCCCGCCTTCATGCGGCTCAATATGGCAGATGAGAATGCATTTTGTATAACTTCGTTAATTGTCATATATCTGTTAATGAAATACTGCAAAAAAAAAAATACTTTTTCTAAACCTAAGTGCATGCTCCAACACAGGGCGAATTCATAGAAGGTGACTTCGGTAGAGCAAAAACCACATTTACATGGGTGTTGATTTCAATGAGAATGTTAACATACAGGCAAGGTAACAACAAAGAAGTAGAGCACTATGAGTGTCAAATGCCACCAATTCACAATAAAAAAGCACAAATCAGCTGCTGTATTGAAGTCACCTTGTACGGATTCGTCTTGCTCCAACAGCTTCGAAATCTATTTTTCAGTGTTTGTTCTTCAATTTTCTAGGTATTTTTATAAAAGGTGTCTTAATCTAGCCACGCATAAACGCTTTGTTGGCTGACAAAACCATTTTAGCCTTTTTCAGCCATGGCCCTTAACGAATACACGACTTTTTTTTATATGCAAACATTCTCAGGGGAAAAAATCATTAAAAATTAATGAAGATCTTGAGCCAATTGGCACTTTGTTGTACTAAAAGTTAATAGGCTATAAAACTGCGTACCCAATTTTTTGTTTTTAATTCTGATTACAAATTTTAAATTTTATGAAAGTTTGTCGAATTTTTATAATCTTATACAAAGTTTGAAGCTTGGTTTACTATTGAATAAAATATATTTCATAAAAAAAAATTGAAATTAAAAAATAATTAAGTAAGTGGTCAAAACTTTTCAATAAGTGCTGCCTTTATAATAATTTCGGAGGGGGGTGTATGACATTATGATCCGCTAGCAGTTTCTTAAGTAACCTCGTATCAGAGTCCCTACTTTTGACGAGCTTCTTTCTTGTATTGAAACTTAAAAAAAATCGGTTCGTGAATTCTCACAATCACCATCTGTTGCAGATGATTCGCTGTACTTGTGATACCCACCTAACACTAGCTCAATTACATTCTGGGTATTGCGACATAAACGATATTTGGCCAGCCATTTCTTCTCAAGATTACTGATACTAACTCATCTAAAACCCAATTTCCTTCGTTCTGATGCCACCGAAACATCTGACTTCTTTGTCCACTACAACAGCTTTGATGCAAACCGTATGATAATCTGGTATTCTGATTGATGTGTATTCCAGCTTAGGCTGCTTAGTTCTCAATCCACCCTCGTATGCACATACTCATATCTGTACATACTCGTTTAATTGCTTGAACTTAAAGCAAGATTTTAGTGCTTCATTTAAAAACCGGTAATGATGGAATTTAAAAATATTTCCGAACTGTAGCTTGCAAATTTTATTTTAGTATTTAAATGGCGCCTAGCATCTATGCTAATTGGTTTGGCCGACAAAGAACTAAAGTTTTTATTATCAAATTAAAATAGATGATTAAAAAATGAATGCAGTCGATTTTTATTAACGCATAAAGATTTGATACCATGGATTTCTTTAGAGTGAATGTCTAGTGTGATAATGCCAAGTGGATGTGACTTTATAAAAATCGATTAAAGTGAATTTCATTGTGGTAATTGTTTACTTCGCGATTTTCATTTATTATAAAAATACATATGTAGATGAATGTAGATCTAGTCTAATAAAAAAATTTATAAATTGCATGAAAATTTCCATAAATTTGTTTAGAATTTTTTTAGGCAGCTATTCCAATAAGTACAAGGTGGTGCAAAATTAATCATCCAATTTAGTTTTTCAATAACCTATTTACTAAATAAAAAAAAAATTATTTTGAGTGATGGAAATCTTTATTTTGACGCATAAACAAAATTCATTTTGAGTGAAGGAAATCTTTATTTTGACACACAAATAGAGTGACTACAGTTTTAAGTCGACTCCGAACGCTTGATGGTTTTTTATCAGGAGCGTTTTCGTGGCAGGTTCGCCAATGCCTGCCGAGAGCCGACGGCTATTTGAATAAACTTCTTCTATCATTTGGTGTTTCGTGCCCGGTGCCGATAGTTATATTAAATTAAAAAAAATTATGTGGCGCAAAATAATGCCACGTCTAGCCATCTAGGCATTTAGTTTAAAAAATTTGCTAGCTGCACTTTTTGTGCGGTAATTCTTTTTACAGATTGATATTTGAATATTCAAATGTACCTTCAAATTTTTTTTTTTAATTTTTGTATTTATTTTCTAAGTATTTCAAAAAGTCTGCCATTTGTACTATTTGTAAGAACATGAACTAAATCTTTATGTTAGAGTGAAACTCCATTGAAAAGTATGCAAAATGCAAGTAATATTTAGATTTTTTTTTTTTAACTTTGTAAATGAAAAGTCTTCAATGAGACACTTTGAAACTCAAATGAATGTTGAAAAATTAAAATAATGGTTATAGTTACTATGCCTATGCTAATACTAGACGAATACCCCTTCCTACATCAAACGACAGACTTTTGTAGCTGAGTGGAGTTGCTTTTAAACACACCCTTTACCAGAACTTTCCCAAGAGAGAAGATTGGGACAATAGGGTAATGGACAATAGAAGCGGAATCAGCATTTATACTGATGGTTCCAAGCTAAATGATCAAGTAGGCTGAGGCCTTCAATCAGAAGGAATGAATGGCAACATATCATTCCGGTTACCGGGTCACTGCAGTGTATTTCAAGCTGAAATATTGGAGAAGGTCTGCTAGCCCTAAATAAAAGTGTCCTCACAGCAAGAAATATAAACATATATTCAGATAGTCAATCGGCCCTGAAAGCTTTAAAAACGTGTTATATTAACTCGAAGACAGTAAAAGAATGTATCGACATTCTGACAGAACTATCACAGTACTTTGTAATACACCTGCTGTGGGTGCCGGGTCATAGAGACATAGAAGGCAACTGCAAAGCAGATGAACTGGCGAGATTGGGTACCACATTACCGATCCATCCAGACAAAGCGAACATACCTATACCTTTAGCAACTTGCAAGATGCTTATAGATAATCACACTATCAGTGTTGCCAACAGGCTATGGTCTCAGTCCCTGACCTGTGCAACTAGTAGAATGACGTGGCCGGAATGGAACATGGACCGCACAAACCGACTGTTGAAACTAAACAGGAAAAACATGAGAAATCTTCTCTGGGTCCTAACAGGGCATTGTCTGATTGGCAGGCATGGCAGTACACTGGGAGCGCCCTATAAGAGACTATAGAACACTTTCTATGCGGGTACATGGCTCTAGATACAAGAAGGTTCAATATTTTAGGAAAAAGCTCCCTGAATAACTTGGCAGAAGTACACAATATAAAAATAACAAGTCTTGGTAGATATATCAAAGCCACAGGTTGGTTCAATGAGGACAATGTAGAGTGAGGAGAGGGGACAGCCCCGGTGGTATCACAATGGGTCTACAGCAGGCCTAGGTGTGTCAAACGACAACCACTTGAAAATCAGAACAGTGTGACTTTCGGTAGAGCAACCACAATATTTAAATTTATTTTGATTTCAATGAGAATGTAAGCAAACAGACAAGGCAACAACAAGCAGGTAGGGGATTTTGACATTCAAACTACCAAATCGCAAGAAAAATCAGCTGATATATCGAAGTCACCCTCTGTGTATCCGCCTTGCTCCAATAGCTTCGAATAATATATTTCGGTGGTTCTTCTTCACTTTTCAAGATAATTTTATAAAATATGCCTTAATCATTGCAAACATAGACGCTTTCCTGGCTGACTCAACTATTTCAGGCCTTTTCGGCCTCGGTCTTGAACGAATGCACGACATTTTTTTATAAGGAGCAAATGCGAACATCTTGAATCACAAAGATCACAAAAAAATCAATACAAACTTTGAGCAACTTCAAACTTGCCCTTTGCATACTAAAATTTAAGGTTTTAGAACTTTTATTCAAATGAGGCATATATCATACTGAAGGGTAACTCTCGAAGAATACATTTTGGCGTTTTTATTTAAAAAAATGTTATTATTTATTGTTAATATCGCCCCTCTCCCGAAACGCCGTTTTTTAAAAGAGGCTTGCGGTGATCACGGTAGCGCTTGAGCAGCTCAACTGAAATCAAAAAAATTAAATGATTATTGTAGAAAAATATTTTTTAGGGAATCTGAATGGTTTATTTACCCAAAAAAAATTTTTCTCGATATGAAAACCGATTTTTGAGGGGTTGAAAAATTAAAAAAAAAATTAATTCCAGCGAACTATGCAAATATTTACAATATAAAAAGTGAATCGTTCAGATTCACGAATAATTAAAAAAAAGTTTATGCAAATCGGTCAAATAGTTTTTGATAAATAATGATCACCGCGACGGTAATTTTCAAAAAACACGACTTCGAGATAATCGCGTCTAAAGTTTTGCGTGCACTTCATTTATGGATAAGGTCGCGCGCTTCCACGGTGTGTAACTTTCGTTCGAGTGCACCAATCTTTATGATCTTTTGGATTTACTTTTAGAATATGCCATAAAAATTTTTCGATTTTTTAACCCAACACAAGGTATATAACCCCTTAATGGGCTATACAACTGCTCACCCAATATATTTATTTGTAATTTTTAATAAACAATTTTCAAATTTTTTTGGTACAACTTGTACAAAGTTTAAAGCTGTGCCTACTTTGGTTTTTGCTTGTATAACTATATTTTTATAAAAAAGAAATATTGAAATTAACCCTCCGTTGGGCATCTTTCTTAAAAGCTCCTTTTTTGTTCTGTTCAAGGATAATTTTTAAAAGGTTATATCCATAAATCGATAGAAAATTAAATTTTAGGAAGTTACCTAGAAGCTCATCGTGAACTTTAATAGAAATATGTTAAATTCACGTCCAAAGTCCAAAAAGCCAGTCTGCCCAGATCCGGCTGCCCAACGGAGGGTTAAAAAAAAAAATAAATTATCAAACTCTTGGGGTGCTATATTTCTTTCGCTGTTTGCACAGTTTAATACAATATTATTAAGAAAAAATTTAAATTTGTTTTTAGAGGCCCACACTTTTGTTTTTTCTTTAGTATTTAGTTAATTTGTTCAGTTTTGTAAACATTGTAATGAGCAAATTAATATTCCCTTCATTAAAAAAAACAGAAAATTTTGCTTGCTGCAGCATCCAAAAACCAACGGTTTTTCGAATTCCTTTAAACATGAAGTATAGAGTATCTACTATGTAAAAAATAATACAAGAAATTTATGAATTTCTTGAACGCGCAAAATTGTCACCATATCGACCACACCCAGTTGCATGCAGCAGTTTTAATGAAATATCTTCAAAGCATATCTATGGCATTTATCTTTGAAAAGTAAAACTTTCAATTCAGCCAGTCAGCCTTCAAATAGTTATAGAGATAACGGGTAACGAATGTAAAGTACACCCGCTGGGCAAGCATAAATTACTCACATATTGTACCGTTAAGGGAAATTCAAATGAAAGCAATGATATTCCATTACAACTCACTTCAGCTGTGAAGAATGAATGTTAATGAATGGATTTAAAATAATAAAGCTTCAATAATGGAATGAAATGTAATTAAAATAAAAGAATAATTCGATAAAACACACGCACGGGTATAAAAACGTACGGCTACTGAATGTAGGCATGGGAGTGTCGCTGTTATTAAGAAATGTCACATCGTATAAGATAAATTTAGCTGAATTATTATTTCTCGCAATGGATGCTGACCGTTGGCTTGTATGTATGTATAAATGTTTTATGTAAATGGGTGAGGCGAGCACGTGGGAAAAAATTCAAAGGCAGATAATAAATCAATGGAATTACTATTAAATTATTATTGAAATGAACTTAATATGCCTTTTGCTGTCCAGATGCGAAGCTAATTGTGTTAGCTATTGAATCTGACGGCAGAACCGCTGCTACCCGTTGTTCGATAAGGCTACATTTTGGGCACTTCACGATTTTTAGCAGCTTCGGGCTCATTCATGCGGTTCATATTCAACGGTTTCATATTCTTCACATCCATAACTTGTTCAAATATCCCTTACTACTGCCTCTTACCTGCTTCTATTCTCTGTTTTATGGTCCTGGCTAATGAAGGCTCTGCCAGCATACCACTAGGCCCTGAACCCTTTCTAGGTAAATTCTACATCAATTCAACCATGGCTTGACGACTTCATGAGGTCTACCCATTGAAGATGTTGGTCTGCGTTGGGCTCTTGCAGAGTACCCAAGTGTTTTGTGACACTGCGGACAGATTTTACGAAGAGCGCTTCGAGCTCGCAAATGTCCTCGACGTCGATAACTAATGGATGACCTAATATGGCCTTGCTTGTCGAATTCCTAAAGTTAAGGTTTTTGACTATGCAGAAGTTGAGGTTCTTGAAACTCTATCGGAAAGCAGACATTAATTTCTTCATTCATCTGTGAGACATTTTGTTTGATATGAGTACCTTATCCTAAATTCTAATTAAATTTTTTAAATTAAATTTTCATTTTGTCAAATGGCAACGCGTACTAAAAATAAAGTATGTACTTTTACATTGATGTAGGTATGTAGCTATATTTTTCTTAAATTTACATATTTTAATATCCAATTTATTCATTAAAAAAAAAAAAAAATAGATGGCAACGCAGCTAAAAACATTTTTTTCACTAAAGCTTGTTTGTTATCTATATTTTAACTTTCACCTGAAAGGCGTTATAAATTGATATTTTTGTATGAACTTTTAGGTGGCATCGCTATAAAACAAAAAGTTGCGGTTTTCAAAACTATATCTATTCAAAACCAGACATTAAGTAATGCTTTGTCTATTCATCTAAAGACATTTCCTTTGATACGAGTACCTAAATTCCAAACTCTAATTAAATTTGGTTACTAATTTAAATTTTCCTTTAAAATTAAATGACAACGCGGACTAAAAATATATAACTTTTCATTGATATATGTATTAAATTCATATATTTCCTTAACTAATTTGCTCAATTTCAAAAAGAAAAAAAAGAAAATAGGTGGCAACGCTGGTGAAAGCTTTTTGATATTTATGAATGCTTGTTTGATATTTATATATATTATATTATAATTTTCTACAGATGTGTTATAAATTGCTATTTTTCTATTAAAATTTAGGTGGAAACACTATAAACAATTTTTTTTAATCGATTTTTCTTAAAAAGATTTGCCTTAATATCTATACTGTCTATTTTTAATAATTTTTTTTCATTTTATAGTACAAACAGGGGGCAACACTCTGATAAAGTTAGTGTTAAAGTGAAGAAAGTTTATTCTGAGTGATTTCAGGTGGCAACGCTATAAAAAAAAATTTTTTAGGCTTCATTTTCCTTAAAAATATTTCCCTTGGTATTCATGCTGTTTTATTTTTAATAAATTCCTTCATTTTATAATACAAACAGGTGGCAACATCCTTGCAATCGACTCATAGTCTTTTCCACGGTGTAGAAAGTGTTGGAGTCGGAACAAAAGATTTTAGGTGATGCAAATAAAATTCTGTCTAAAAAATATAAATTTGAAACTTCGTTGCCTTTTTTCAACTTTTAACTAAATACATAGTTTTTGTTATAGTATAACGTTTGTTTTTTATTAAAAAAAAAAAGAGGTTGTCTGTAAAGTCGGTTTACTGACGATAGTTTAACGTGATAACGTCATAAGAAAGTACTGATTGAATGGTTGCATTTTCAAAAGAAAATTTTAATTTTATTTGTTTGATAGATATTTTGTATGGATATAGAGAATGAGTTAACATTAACATAACATAATATACTTTAACATAACATAACATAACATAACATAACATAACATAACACAACACAACACAACATAACATAACATAACATAACATAACATAACATAACATAACATAACATAACATAACATAACATAACATAACATAACATAACATAACATAACATAACATAACATAACATAACATAACATAACATAACATAACATAACATAACATAACATAACATAACATAACATAACATAACATAACATAACATAACATAACATAACATAACATAACATAACATAACATAATATAACATAACATAATATAATATAATATAATATAACATAATATAATATAATATAACATAATATAACATAACATAATATAACATAATATAATATAATATAATATAATATAACATAATATAATATAATATAACATAATATAATATAACATAACATAACATAATATAATATAACATAACATAATATAACATAATATAATATTACATAATATAACATAATATAATATAATATAACATACATAACATACATAATATAATATAATATAATATAACATAATATAATATAATATAATATAATATAATATAATATAATATAATATAAATAATATAATATAACATAATATAATATAACATAACATAACATAATATAATATAATATAATATAATATAACATAATATAATATTACATAATATAATATAACATAACATAATATAATATAACATAATATAACATAATATAACATACATAATATACATAATATAACATAATATAATATAACATAACATAATATAACATAACATAACATAAATAACATAATATAACATAACATAACATAATATAACATAATATAATATAATATAACATAATATAATATAACATAACATAATATAATATAATATAACATAATATAATATAATATAACATAATATAATATAATATAACATAACATAATATAATATAATATAATATAACATAACATAATATAACATAACATAATATAATATAATATAATATAATATAACATAACATAACATAACATAACATAATATAATATAACATAACATAATATAACATAATATTACATTACATAATATAACATAATATAACATAAATAACATAATATAATATAATATAATATAATATAATATAATATAATATAATATAATATAATATAATATAATATAATATAATATAATATAACATAATATAACATAATATAATATAACATAACATAATATAATATAACATAATATAATATAATATAATATAATATAACATAACATAACATAACATAACATAACATAACATAACATAACATAACATAACATAACATAACATAACATAACATAACATAACATAACATAACATAACATAACATAACATTACATTACATAACATAACATAACATAACATAACATACATAACATACATAACATAACATAACATAACATAACATAACATAACATAACATAACATAACATAACATAACATAAATAACATAACATAACATAACATAACATAACATAACATAACATAACATAACATAACATAACATAACATAACATAACATAACATTACATAACATAACATAACATAACATAACATAACATAACATAACATAACATAACATAACATACATAACATACATAACATAACATAACATAACATAACATAACATAACATAACATAACATAACATAAATAACATAACATAACATAACATAACATAACATAACATAACATAACATAACATAACATAACATAACATAACATAACATAACATAACATAACATAACATAACATAACATAACATAACATAACATAACATAACATAACATAACATAACATAACATAACATAACATAACATAACATAACATAACATAACATAACATAACATAACATAACATAACATAACATAACATAACATAACATAACATAACATAACATAACATTACATTACATAACATAACATAACATAACAAATTACCCCGTATTAAAGCACTTATCAACAGCTTTCATTTGATACCCATATTGTACATACACAACCAAAGGTTACCCGGGTCCACGTTTTGACCTATACCTCGAGACCCCAGTCACGGAGCGGCATGAAAAATACTCTGTACTAAAGCATTCACCAACAGTTTCAATTTGATATCCATATTGTACAAACACATTCTAGGGTCCACGTTTTGGTCTCTATCTCGAGACCCTAGTCACGGAGCAGCATGAAAAATACTCTGGACTAAAGCATTCACCAACAGCTTCCATTTGATACCCATATTGTACATACACATCCGAAGGTTACCCGGGTCCACGTTTTGACCTATATCTCGAGCCCTATTTCCAAAATAAAATATAATCCATGTTACTCGTGGATGATGTAGCTTTCGAATGGTGAAAGAATTTTTAAAATCGGTCCAGTAGTTTTGAGCCTATTCATTACAAACAAACAAAGTTTTCCTCTTTATAATATTAGTATAGACAACATATCTTATAAGGTATATGGTAAATATTACCATACATTTTTTCCTTCATATATAATAAAAAAATTAATAATTATAACATTAAAACAACAGGTATTATTAACAAACTTGGTTTTATTTTAAATTCTTCAAGTGAATCAAATTAATAATAATCAATAAGAAGGCATATGCAAATACAAATACGTGAATTTATATATGTACATTTGCGCATATACATACATACATATATACGCTCACTTAAGTAGGAGAGAGCAAGATATCGAACGTTGCCGTTCGTTTGCTTTGTTTGCTTTGTCGTTCGTTCCGCCCTTTCGCTTGCAGTTCATTCAATGCAATGAGCAAGGTAACACTAATATGAGCAAGGTAACACTAATATGAGCAAGGTAACGGCAATGAGCAAGGTAACTACATATGAACAGTAATGAGCAAGGTAACTACATATGAACAGTAATGAGCAAGGTAACTACATATGAACAGTAATGAGCAAGGTAACGACACATTTTTTCGTGCGTGCAGCCTGTTAAGTCGAATTATAAGACGTTATCACGTCAATAAAAAATAAATGAAAAAGTAAATAGCCAAAATTTTGCAAAGTATCGCAGTGCTATTTATCCCCATCTATATATGAAGAGATACGCGTAAGCCCCTTGGGAGCATTTAACTAAAAATATCTGCGGCATACGCCCGACCCACACTGCTTACATATAAATTTAGCATGCCGCGTCGGTTGGTCTTTCAAGATGTTTGATACTAAGCCGGTACTTAGTTTTCACTACGGCACTTACTGCTTTCGCCACCATGACAATATAATCAAATCTACACTTGAGCCGAATCGTTGGTAGACTAGGCTCTAAAATAATCATAGACTAAGTTTTAAAAGTTGTGTGCTTAAGCCAAGTTAATCAAAAGGATGCGCACATGAACTACCTGTCAGGTAAATATTAATAATCTCAATTTTGAATGACTCTCCGATGGCTAATGGTCAACAGGCTGTAGCCAACAGGATAGCATTTTTACGATTGTCGCAGCCAATTTGATAACAAAGCAGTTAATGCGCAAAGCGCCGTGTCTATCAAAAGCCATATTAAAGATTTGCGAGCACAAGCGTGAACAACCACCAACAAAAAAAAAAATTAAATAATGAAAGGAAAATATGGTAAAACAACGAAAGTAGCAACAGTGAAGAGGCAGGCATCCATTGCACAACTGATCGGTTTGGATCGCTTTGGCTTTGTGCGGCTAATTATGAAATAAACATCTTGTGAAAGCTGTCATCTATGCGCAGCTGCATCAAGTGACTGCCAGGCGGCTGGGCAAGCACGCAGACAGGCATACAAACTGAATGGATTGCAGCTCTACAGCCATGCAGCAGGCGGCGAGCCGGTCAACCAGCCAGCTAGCCAACCCACTGGATAAAAACAAATTCAGCGAGACACGGGCGGGCGTCTGTGCGAGGCTGCGGTGCGCCGTGGATGCTGTTGGCTGTGTTGCAGAAAAAAATTATCCATGCCTAAAACGAGATATACAATGAAGACAATGTGGCTGCAGCGAAATTCACATCACATCGCTGTACTCTGAATGGATGCGGTGCGGTGGTGGAATATGGGTGGTTGCTGAAAAGCTGAAAATCCTGTCTGACAACATTTTCGATAAAAGCAACTTGCAAAAGCGAAATAAATGGAATTATTGTGAGGCTGGTGTTGTTGTGAGGTAGACAGTAATAAAAAATCAACAAAAACAGTGCAAAAGTTAATAAGTGCAACAAATGGAACGAAAAACGAAAAACAAAAAAAAAGGCAGAAATAAACTGCACAACTGCCAGCAAAAGGTAATCGCCACACAACCGGGCGCACAAATTAGTGTCGAGCATGTAGACAGCCACCATGGCCACCAAAACCAGCACCATTTGAGGCACGCGTATGCTCATCGTTTGCGCCGTGGTTTGCGTGTGAGCTTCTCCACTGCATAGTTGCCAATCCACTTTGCAACATCTTGTGGCACATCCGCCAAGCAGCGTGATAATATAGTAATGCACATCCTCCGATGTAGATATTATCGCTTTTGTCCGTTCAAAGACAAAAAAGAAAAAAAAAACAAATTCACTATAGAGGAGAAGAGGAGGAAAGAAATAAAAAATGCATCGAAAAGTTTGGAACTGCTAGCAATACGAGTATTTTGCACTCGCAACGCGCATTCGAATGAAAGCGAAATTTTGAAACAGAAGGCAAAAAAAAAACAGAAGTCAAAAAAGAAAAGAACAAAACCGGAAAAGAAGAAAAAGTTATGGTGCGAAATAAATAAAAATAATAAATGAAAAGCGTGAACGTGTGCAATTTTTTAAGCGCGGCAATTTCGCAGAGCAGCAGCATTCTCAATTTTAACTTGTGATTTGCAGCGTCAACAGTTAGACATGGCGCACGGTGAGCGGTAGAAAGCCTTGGAAGATGACACCATTTTCTATAATGTCTAAATTTGTTGTAGTTGAATTTTTGTAAATTGAATTTTGCTTACCAGCTAAATTAAGATTAAACTTCCAGTGGATGAAGTTAGGTTAGCCAGGTTGCTTGTCTAAGACGGGTCACTCGGTGGCCTAAGGCCAATTGCGATACCTGCATTTGATTTCTATCCCCTAACAAAATTGCTTAAACCACTTAGATCGTTTTAAGAAGGTAATTAGTCCCTCCAGTGAGATATAATATTTTGCAAATTTCACAGGTCCTCAAAGAAATAATATTTTTAAGTGAAAAAACAATTTTGAATTTGAATCACGAAAACCTGAAAAAAATTTTGGTTGGCCACTCCCATTGGGGGCGGTGAAAACCAAAAATAAAAGCACCAATTACAACAAAAACAGCAAAATACTCCCAAATCTACTCCTTTGCGACAAAATGTGCCGCAAATGTTACAAAAAGCAGCACAACAACAACAAATAGAACAAGAGAATAGATACGACATAATAGATATTTCTGACTATCAACAAAAATGGTAAGGTTCACTGGTAGTAAGGCCATTAGTCTTATCCCTTTTGCTGCTTTGTCTGTAGCGTCCAACTCAGCTTGGAAGATGCTACACCAGTCTGGGTGTCTAAAGGAGCAATTTAAAAATAATTGTTCCAAGTACAACCAGATCCAGTGGTATTGTCCATCTTTGAATATAGTATAAATATGGGGGCCACTACCATCTGAGATGACTCTGGTCTGCCAATCCTTTCGGGGTAACTTGAGGGGATAAATCTAGTTGGAAAATCTGCATGACGTTTCAGTCATATTCAGTGCGTGAATGATCTACCATTAGTTTTCTAATGTTTTCAGTATTGTTTACAATTTAATCTCTGAAAGACGTTCCCATGTTGCAACTTTTCTTGTCAGTTTATGGTTGTACAGGGTGACCGATGGGAATCTGACGTTTTTGAAATGAACAGTACACAGTTATTTTAAATGAAATATTTTATTTTAATACACAAAATTCTTTGTCATGACAGGCCATTTGAAGATGAATATTATTTGTGAAAAATTACGTCGGGTAAGTGGTGCCCATCCTCCTGAATGCAGTTTTCCAGCCTTCTCCAAAAATTGGCCATCATACGATTCGTCAGTTCAACATCAATTGTAGCCACTTCTTTCCTGATTGCCTCTTTCAGTTCTGCCAATGTGCGGGGTCTGTGAGAGTATACACGTGATTTCTTAATTCTTAATTCGCGCGCGTGTTTACGTCCAGAGCGCCCAGGGCTACGAGTAAGCGCGGCTCTCACACGCTCGATGTTGTCTGGTGTTCTTGCTGTCTTAGTCGAACCTGGTGGCTTATTTTTTACAATAGATCCTGTTGTTCGTAGATTATGAACCCAACTGAGAATCGTGTTGCGGCTTGGAACGGTTCCACGACGCCCACGATTGAAACGCACACGAAAAAGTCGCTGCACGGTAATAACAGACCCGCCATTCTGCACAAATGCGTCATACACAAACATGCGATGTTCAACCGTCCACCGCTCCATAGCTACTGAAACGGCATCGAATGGCGAGATTACTGGCTTGTAATTCGTCCCTACTCCTCTCACCGGCAGAGTACTAGCCATCCCAAAAACGTCAGATTCCCGTCGGTCACCCTTTATTAATCGTCCATCCGTGCATTATACAAAATCCCGAACGCCCGATTTTTTGACGTAATTTTCAAGTACGAATAAGACAGAGATCCGTTCGCAGTAATGAAAATATCGCTGTCGTTCAGCCAAGTATTGCTGAAAACTGGAATTTATCGATACCAAGACGTTCTCAGCAATTGGGACTGGTTGTAAGCATAACCTGATTGATTTTTAGAAAGAAATTGAGCTTAGATCGCTATAAAAATGTTCTCACTCACACTCCATGTGAAACAATTAAGTTATTGAGGGAAAAGTTTCGTGATCCCATTATTTCAAGAACTGGTGAATGTAGAGGCCTCCAAGAAGTTGCGATTTAACACCATTGAATTATCGCGTGTGGGGTTATTTGAAGTCATTTGTCTAATCTTGAATGAAGCCGACTTTATTCATGCTTTAAAAACGAATATTCAAAGTCCTATCATGACCTGCCATCTGATTGAGTAGAAAACAGTGCTTGGAAATTGGGTTCATAGGTTCCTGCAATAGAAACAGTGGAGGCAATTTGAATGATGTTACTAGTATATTGAAAATTTAATTGTATCGATTAAATTCACATTGAATAAAAAGTTTTTGAATTTCCTAAAAATTTAGTCCGAATTTTTTTCAAAAGAAGTAATCTCACGCTTACTGACTAACAAATAACTCAAATTAGGGTGTACGAGGGTTGCCTTTTATATTTTGCGCTCAGTAATGAAAACAACGTAAAATAATAATGAAAATACCTTCAACTTCTGCATTCGCTGGAACCGATTTCCAAAGCACTTTTGCCACTCAGAAGTTGGTACCTCCAAAACGAGCTGTTTAAAGGCTTCAACAGCTTCTTCAAGCATTTAAAAATGTTGACCTTGCATTTTATTTTTGATGTTTGAGAACGAAAAGAAATCTCTAGGCTGTAGGGTGGATGATCTATTAATTCTATCATTGAGTGCTCAAAAACTTTCTTGTGTGAGGCGATACGTATGAGCTCGCATTGTCTTGTTGAAGGATGATTCCTCTTCCACGGCTAGTTTTCTATAATTCTCCGAAAATTTCTGAAAAACAAATGGTTAGTACCACTCAGAATTGACTGCTTTAATTTCTTTAGTGATTAAGTTGCGACATGACCAGTTTTTCAGAATAAACAGGCTATAATTTGCTTTGAGGTGCTTTTTCGCGAACAATTTTACTTTGATTGAGTCTTGTAACATGCATACTATCGATTGGCTCTATGCACTGAATATTTTTGTAGCAACCGTTTCATAAACTTTCAATACAATTTTTCTAATGTCTTAAATATACAGGGTGATAAAAAATAACTGTATACAAACTTCTCTGTGCAATTAGATGAATGTAACATTTTTTTAGCGAATGCTCTTATTTTTTATTGTTGTGTGTGTTCTGAAGTACAAAAAAAGTATTCGTTTCTGTTCCAGCTCTTTTTAAATACTTTGTGTAACCATGTCAAGTAGTCGCTCAGTTATTATAGCCCTGCATGAGCTAAGAGAACGCAACTGCGAGATAGCACGGAAGCTTGGAATTGCACGTTCATTGGTTTCTCGTGCAATAAACGATTTAAGGAGTTTGGTAATGAAGATGACCTTCCTGGAAGAGGATGAAAACGAACTGTTAACACTTCCAATAACCGAAAAATTATCAAAAAAAGAGTTCAACGAAATTCTATGGTCTCGATGAGGAAAATTGCTCGTGAGACAGGCACCAATCGTAAATCAGTTCGCCTTATAGCAAAAAAAAGAACTTGGGCTTGAACCTTATAAACTACAAAAATGCCAGCTGCTCACGGATGAAAACAAGAAAGTAAGACTCGAAAGATGTCGCTCGGTGCAACGTCGGGCCGCAGGTATGGGCCTGGAAAAAATCGTCTTTACGGATGAGAAGCTGTTCACCGTTGAACAAGCTCACAATCATCGAAACGACAGAAATTGGTCTACAGAAGCCCCTGGACCTTCGTCCATTGTTAAACATCGGTCAAAATCCAGCCCACAGAGCAAAAACAACCCAAGAATGGTGCAAAGCCAATTTCTCCCCTTTCATTACTTCGCAAGAATGGCCACCCTACTCGCCGAATCTGAATCCGCTAGATTACAGTGTGTGGTCGATTTTGGAAGCAAGGGCCTGTGCAAAACGCCACAAAACTTTAGAGTCCCTGAAGCAAGTGTTGCGTCGAGAGTGGGATCGCATAACGGTAGACGAACTACGGCCTATAGCCCAACATTTTTTGAAACGTTTCAGCTTGTGTATTCGTGCTAAAGGTGGCCACTTCGAAACTGGCTGAATATAATTTTACTCAAACATTGTCTATTAAAATTTCACAATTTGTTTTGAGCTACTATCAATGATAAATTTTTGTCATTAAAAAATGTTGTATACACTTATGTTTTGTCCCCCTGTGATATAATAAATATGTATTTTAACTGTTAGAAGATGAGTCTGAAATTTTGTTTGTGTTAATTCGCTCTTCGCCGCCAGACAAAAATTCAAACCATAATTTAAACACAATTTAAACACTTATCAAAAAGTACTATTACAAGAATAGAGATACATTCATACCCATGCACATACATATCATACAAATTTAATTTTTGCCCCTTTCTACCCACTGAGTTGACTTGCCGTGTTGCAGCTGGAGTGTCACTGCAATTTCATGGGAATTCAATGGAATTTAGTTTCTATGAAAATGCATCGGTGAAAGTGTTGGTTGTTGCAAGTACAGCGAAAATTCGTATTGTTTTTATTGCCAACTCTTGCTGAAACGGCCCAACAATTCCCACTTTCCTCATACACTCACATTAAACTTACTTAGAATGGACTCGCACACACAAAAACTCATCCTCTCACTCAGCGAAAGAAATTCATTCCAAATTTGTCGCGACAAATGGTGTCGTAAATTCAACTAAATGATATTTTGACATCTCGTTGACGTTTTCAGATTGCATGCCGCTTGCATACCATATCGCCATACTGTGCGCACACGCCGGAAGCCATAATCCCTCTTTTACAGCAGTTGCGACAGGCGCAGCACAACGCGACATAAATCTCCACAACGAATTTGGAAATTGCACAAAAGTAAAATTCGCACAAAAGCGCAATTTGTGGCACTACTTGTGGCGTAACTTTCGCAAAATAGGAGGCCGGAAATAAATTTTACAATTATTTTGTTGCAGAGGCTTGTAAAATATGGGTATAACCTTGGCTGATTTTTTAAGGTTGTAATTTTTTTAATTGTGCAATTTGATTTTATAGACGAATTCCAACCATTTTTGATGGAGCGCAAATTGGGTTTTTGGGTGCTAGAAAATATATTCCCAAGCAAGCAAATCTAGTTTTGTTCGTCATTACGAAATACTGCGAAAGGTTCATCGTCCGTTGCACTTTTCGAGAGGGAGTAAATCACTTGGCTCTAAAGGGTCTAGAGAAATGTATTCACTGCTTATAAAGAAAAAAGGATGGATATTAAAAAAAGTAATATAAATAAAGAGTTTTCAAAAGACGCACGTAAATGATGTTTGAAAAAAAACTTTTAAAAATTGTGATTCTTTTAGATTTCACTATTTCTATTCAAAACACGTCATCATTTAAATGCCCACGTCTAAGGTGAAATCCGACAAACAGTCGATTCATGAATGCCTAAGTGTTGAGAATGTTCAGATATACCTACATAGATGTTGAAAGCTGTTCAGCAACACTTTGCGCTACAGCAGCAATATTCTTAACAGAGCGTCCTGTTTTTTTTGGTCTGCCAGTCCTTTTGCTATCGTCGGCAGAACCAGGTTTTTGGAATTTTTTCACCAACTGTCGCATCAACTGGACAAATATTCTGGCGCTAAGCCGCTCGCCGGACTCGTCGTCAGGCTGAGAATATCGCGACTGTAGCTAGTGATATCGCTAAGACCAAAGAAACATCAACTAGACGACGTGCTACGTAATTGGGCATCACCAGACGATCCCAAGTCGCTTGTGAATTACTGTGTAGCCATCCTCAATCTCAACAACGAAATGAATGATTTTGTATCGAAAGTTATCATGAGCGACGAGCGCATTTCCGTTTACCACAATAAGTATAATCTTTATTTTTAGGAAACTGATACCCGAAGAGCCATTACATTCATTTAAAGCCACTGTGTAGACCGGCGTTGACATGGTAGGAGTAATTGGGTCGTAATTTTTTGAGGACAGCATCGGCAGTACGGTTTTTATTACTGGCGAACGCTACTGGGCCATGATAAACGACTTCTTACTGCCGGAATTGGATGAATGGGGCTTGATGAACATGCGGTTTCGACAAGACGTTGCAAACGCTCATGCAGCACGAGCCACAATGAATGCTGGGAAGGAAGCGATTCCAGGTTGCGTACGCTTTCGTTTTGGTGCTTTGTCATGACCAGCAAGATCGCCCGATTTAACCATCCCAGACTTCTTTCCTCGACGCGGGTTTATACCAACAAGCCGCAGACAATCCTAGCTGTTAAGGAGAATATTCGACAGGAATGCCTGCAGTTATCACCGGAAGTCTGGCGGAAAGTCATGGAAAATGCAATAAAAGTATTTAGTAAAAAAGTTACTAAAAAAAAAAAAAAGGGTGATGAATTTTGCGCAGCGAGGCGTTAAGCAGGTGTTCGAGTGCAAGGCTGCATTTGAGATGTGTTTTCTCCCCCTCTTACGACTTTTATACATCTGTCTTTGTTCAATTGTCGGATTAGTTCAAGATTTTTGCTCTCAATATTTTTGTTTCCCCTGCTTGAA
Source organism: Anastrepha fraterculus (assembly GCA_037575425.1). Lineage (NCBI taxonomy): Eukaryota > Metazoa > Arthropoda > Insecta > Diptera > Tephritidae > Anastrepha > Anastrepha fraterculus. Next base: position 141,322 of record JAYXIM010055425.1, on the reverse strand, counting down.
TAAAGAACATTTCAAGAAAAGTTTATAGCAAGCTAAAATAACTTTTTTTTTTGTTTTGAAATATTCTTAAATTTTGGTTTCAAACATCTAAAAATTGTAATCAAATTAATTGTGGCGGCTTTTCTTTGCTAGTAAGGAAGATAAATGTTTGATTAATTTTAGGACAGGAATTATCATCTCCATCTCCAACATGTACCGGATTTGAACTTAATACGAAGATCGTTTGAGAAGTCCATGCAAGTCAGAGAGATGTCAGACTATTGGCGCTTATCGAGGTTATCTTTGGTTAGTAGCATCTCTTGGAAGAACACACACCAAGTTTCAGCCTGTTCGGTGTATTTCTTTGTGTTTTGCGTTCGTTTGAATCGAGGAAGTGGAGTGATTTTAATATTTCACCACCACAGCGCAAAATTAATGGAAAAAAAGTTTCGAGCTCATATCGCATGCTGTCTATGTAGACTTAATTCACTCGGATCCCTCGGACTATTATTTGTTCCGCAATTTGAAGAAATGGCCGATAGGAAAAATATTTTACTCAAACGAGGAGGTGATTGCAGAAACGAATGGCTATTTTTCAGACTTATTATTCGGAAGGGATCAACAAACTAGAACAGCGTTGGATGAAGTGTATAAGCCTAAAAGGATACTATGTCGAAAAATAAAAAAGTTTACCCTAAACAGCTAAGTAGTGTTTATTTTTGCATGGACTTTTCAAACGACCCTCGTATGTCAGAAAAATACTTATTTATTTTTTAATTGTGCCTTATCTTTCGTGTTTTTATTAACGAAGTACATATGTATTTGCGGTTGTTTTTCATTTATAAATTTGAAATAATATAAAAGGTTTTATATAAATGAGCAAAATCATTAGGCGGCATAGCAAAACGGCGTTAAAGCATAAGTTTCAAGAATAATCGCAGTACCGACAACATAAATAACTGCTTCACAGCTGTTTAGCTCATAAGTCTCTGCGACTTTTTGTTAATACTCCAATACTTATCACCAACACGGCGTATCCTTTGCAAAAGCACACTTTCCATCCTTTCATAAACCTCGTCCGGCGGCACTATCGGAATATGGCGGAAGTTGTAAAAAATGCGCAAAAAACAGCAGCAGAGGGGGCATGACGGAAGCAGGGGTGGACTTTGCGGTTCAAGGCCAATTTGCGCGCTTTAGCGCCGTCTTCGCTTCACGGGGACGGGGATGGATTCAGGAGGAAAAGATGCAAGCAAAATGATATGATGGCAGTTGGGGTTGTGGTGGATAGCACAAAATATCGTTTTCGTTATTTGAGATTTTCGCTCTTTACTTTTTTCTCATCTGTCGTTGGGGCTTACGTTTTTGCCGTCTGCTGATTATATTTGGATGTGCCGCCCTCAAATGTACCGCAATCTGGATCACTCCGAGCTTGTCCCACCAGCACCGGCAACACCAGCGCTTAGTTGTTGTTTTATATGCGCATTAATCCTTTTACACGGCATGCCATCGTCCTAACTGAATGGTTTGCCACTGTGCGGCTGTCCCAATTCTCGGTGCCGGTTTTTATAAGCTACTCTGGATATGTGTGTGTGTGCGTGTATGCATGGCTGTGTGTGTGTGTGTTATTATGCTCCAAGGAGGTATGAAAAAGGTGCTTATGGCACATTTGTGCAATGCTTTTGGGAATTAAATGCTTACCATTATGTCTGATGAAAATAAGCCAAAAGGAGTAGCGGAAATATGCATGAAAGTAAAAATATCATTTCGGCATTTCGTTTTTTTACCTTTTCCACAGTAAGCGATATTTCTTTAAAAAAAAATAAACGCTTAACAATTTTTGGGTAGTGATATTAGCTGTGAAATTGCACGTGCTTCGGGCTATATTCCTTATAGTACTTGATAGCATGACGAATTGTGGATTATCTTTAATATTTATTTCCATTTATTTCCTTGCTATTTGCTTATGCATAGGGTGAGTGAAGGTGTGTATTGACATACATACATACATACATACAAATTTTACTTACTTCAGCCTGCGTTCACTTTCGATTATTTAACCCACATGCATGATAAAGATACACACCCACATACACACATTCATGCCATTCACCTTTGCACTTTTCCGTGCCGAGATGTAGCCTGGCTGTTTGTTATTATATAAGGTATTTCATGATAGGTTCCGCAATTTCTTAGGTTTTAGAATAAATAATTGAAGAACGAGCTATTAATTACGTTCGTTTTGAAAATGATATGAAAAATATTATTCCACAAGTTCTGTTTTATTAGAAAAAGTAAACATGCACTTAAAGAATCGTCGGTTCGAATCTCGGTGAAACACCAAAATTAAAAAAAAACATTTTTCTAAAAGCGGTCGGCGCTCGGCAGGCAATAGCAAACCTCCGAGTGTATTTCTGCCATGAAAAAGCTCCTCATAAAAATATCTGCCGTTCGGAATCGGCTTGAAACTGTAGGTCCCGCCATATGCGGAACAACATCGAGACGCACACTATAAATAGGAGGAGGAGCTCGGCCAAACACCCAAAAAGGGTGTAAGCGCCAATTATATATATATATATACATATACATATATATTTCATGCTCCAACCATATAAATCAAAGCTTCAAACTGTGTACGAGAGTTATAAAAAGTCGTTAATTTTTCATACAAATTTTTTATTCAAAGGTAAAAAAATATCGGATACGCAGTTAATCTATTAAGTTTAGTACAATATTTGACAGTTTTTTTTATCTCGGGTATCACGTTTTTTCTTCCGTACAAAATACAAGATGGCACAAAATTAATCATTCATCGGTTTTTGAATAACTTTTTTACTAAATAGAAAAAAATTATATACTTTGAGTGATGGAAATCTTTATTGTGACTCCATTGCTTGTCTGCTTGTACACTGCGGCTGTTATTTCACAAGTGTCAAAATTGTTGAAGTGTCAAGAATTGTTGATTTTGGGCCACCTCGTATGTGCTCGAATGTTTTTTATATAGAAGAAAAAACACCGTTAACATATTTGCGGTGGGCTGTAACTGTCGAGAGGAAAATGCGCCTATTCTGAAAAGGTGATTTAAATGATAAAAAGTGCATTTTTTTATTAAGAAAATCAATTTCGAATCGGTGCGAATTTAGTCTTCACTTTATGAATTAAATGAAAATTATAATTAACATTTCACTCCGTTTAGAGTGAGTATACCTTATATACCTACTAGCTTTAACCCGCGACCCCGCTCGCGTAGGAGTAGTTTTGAGGGATTTAGGATATGAATATAAAATAATTACAAACAATAACTCCATAGAAAATAATTTTTTATTAATAACCATAATATTACAATACCCGGATTCCGTTGCTATGCCTCGTTGAATAAAATCAAAACAACCAATCAGAAAAATATCAAGCAAAATTATTTTTATTAATTTTCTATCTCAAACCGTTTTTGAACTTTGCATTTGGGTCATAGTTGAACAGCTTATGCGGATTCGATTATTAGTGACGAATAAGAGTGGTGGCGCGGCTTGGGGCTGTGGGAAGGGAGTTCCATCATAAAAAAATGCCTATAACCTTTATTGGGTGAAAATATGAATGTATACACACCTTTATAGTATACAATAGATTAAATGACACTTTTTTTCAATTTCAAACGTTTATTAACAAAAAGTTGTAACAAATTTAATCTTCAAAATAATAGCCATAGCTGGCGACACATTTTTCCCATCGGTCAGGCAATTGCGCCAAAAAAAATTGGCCGTCTTTGGCCGCAAACCAATCATCGAGCCATTTTTTGGCTTCTTCGTGAGAATTGAAGCGCTGCTCGGAAAGTGCGTGACCCATCGATGCAACCAAATAATAATCGGATGGTGCCAAGTCTGGTGAGTAAGCCACATGCACCTGCGGTTCCCAATCGTACGTCTCCACCAATTCCCGGGTCGCTCTTGTTCGATGTGGCAGTGCATTGTAATTAAGAAAAATTACTTTGTGACGCCGATCGGCATATTCTGGTCGTTTTTGGTGTATAGCGCGGTTCAAATCGGCCAATTGTCGTTGGTAGCGTGCACCGTCAACTGCTTCACCTGGTTTTAAGAGCTCGTATCAAATCATACCACTCTGATCCCAGAAAACACACAGCATTGCCTTGCGGTCGAAGCGATTTGGTTTGGCCGTTGTTTTTGGCTTGTGGCCGGGCGGACCATACGATCGTTTACGCTTGGGATTGGAGAAATACACCCATTTTTTATCACCCGTAACGATTCGATGCAAAAAGTCTTCTGGGAGAGCAGCATTTCACAAGTGGTTTCACGATTTCCGCAAATCGTAGTTTAAGGGGGGATTCTACTGTAAAAATCAAATTTTCATGGATTTTGTTTTCATACTTGTATTAATTTAATTAGTAAAAAAAAGTTTAGGGTTACATAGACACAGGTCTTGAGTGTACAAAAAAATTTTTTAAATTTATTTTCATTTCAAAATGGCAGCTGTACAGCCGCTCCCCCGAAACGCCTTTTGAAATCTGCCCACACTGTCGCGCATTTAAAAAAAATCTGAAATGAAAAAAACCAAATTTTTTTTATTATATATCATTATTTTTAGTTGTTAAGCCTATTACTTGCAAAAAAAAAATTTTTTTGTAAAATTTTTGAAGTTTTTTAAAAAATCGACATTTTTTTGTTGTCATTTTGTTATTAAAAAAGGGGTTATAAATAATAAATCTTTTCCCACCATAGCTTTAAAAACTAGTAAATATTGTTAAAAATATACTATCAAAGTTTGAGCTTGATATGTTAATTTTTCACGGAGCTGTGATGTGGGCAATTTTGAAAACGTGGTTTCGAGAAAAACACGCTTAAACAAGCGCATTATCAAGCGCATATGACCGTAAACCGCTCGAGCGCTCAGTTTATACCTGCTTTGCTAAAACTTTTATAACTTGAAAACTATTCAAGATTTCTTTTTAAGATTTTCATGGAACATTCTGGAGTTGTTTCTGAGTATGTTTCAACAAAAAGTAAAAAATCGATTTTTTTTAAGTTTTACAGTAGAGGCCCCCTTAAAGGAACGAAATTCGACATTTTTGAGAGCGACAAAAATGCATTGTTGTATGAAACGTAACAAACAATGAACTGAATATTGTTGACAGATGTTAGTCGAAAAAAACAAGATATTTGGGAAGGTTTAAAAATACTCCTAGCGACATTTATGGACTAATAATGAAACTAATGAAAATACCGTTTTTTTGTTTAACTCTCTAAAAAATCAAATGAAGAAGCAACAAAAAAGAAGAAGCAAAATAAACAAAAATATTTAAAATCGTAACTTTCTTAGCCAAACAAAGCGTGAAGTTTCCTTTCGGTAACAAAAGAAGTCTTCCCATGCAGAGTTATTTTGTAAAATTCGATCAACTAAAAATTTGTTTGCTTATGAATAACATTTGTTTTTAATTTCGTGTACGATTTTGCTCCCAACTGTAGGTAGTTCAAAACTCGACAGTTATGCTTCTAATCGAATTTGCGCTTCACGTCCAGCTCAATCGCTCTTTAAACAGTGCAATTGAGATTGATGCCAATATTTTCTTACATTGCTTTCTACTCTCAAGAAATTACATCCACTTCATCCATTCTTCAATGAGCAAAGCTGTGCACAAAATACACAAAATACAAAAACTATGTACGTAGTGATTTGAGATTCTGACAAGCTCTTATGCGAATCTCATTCTCTTGTGAATCCTTCGAAGGCGAGCATGAAATTCACTTTCTTAATGTACATTCTTGGCATAAAACTATTTCAAGGCACCGAAAGCTATGGGCATACATATGCACCCATTAGATGCACTACAATGCAATGTATGTTTGCATTTGTGTAAGCATGCACACACACACACGAACGAAATTCAATGAAGCCTGCACACTTGCACATGACATTGTTCCACATCAGTTAGCTGATTGCTAGTGTATGTATGTACATATTTGGTCGGTCGGTTGGTTGGTTGGTTGGCAGGCTGGTTTTTGGTGTAGGTATGTATGCGTGTATGTATGTACGGAGTCCCAAGCGTGCACAAAAACTCCCTCACTCACATCGTAATTGAAGATACCTGAGAGGCTGGCATGTACAAATAGGCTTCATTACCAGAGGAAACGTTGCACATTCCGACACATTTCACTTGCATGCCTAACTGGTATTTTAAGGCCTCTTGTTTCATTCAACATCAGCGTCCATTGTGCGGCTTAGAATGAGTTTAGTACTATTTGTCGATGCAGCCTGTACAAGCAAGTGAGTGATTTTCTATTGTTGCATAGTTTCGAAACCACAAATGTGTACCTACATACTTATATACTCACATATTTATATGCTTATGTTAATAATATATTACAGCAACATTAGGATGACCCAAAAGGATTTTTTGTTCTTAATGTTACTACCGAAATTTGTGATATGGTCAAAAAAGAAAGAGTCACCTATATTTAAATTTTTTATTTAATGTGCACTCGTGCCGCCAGCGCTTTGAAAATTACTAAAATGAATTTGCAAAGGAAAAAAGTTCGCTTTACCGTAAATTATGGTTTAAAAATGGTTTAAAATTGTCGTTATTATTGGCACCCTAGTTTTTTTTTATAGATAAAAAAATTTATTTTAACATTTTCTTTATTTAGTTTTATTTATTTATTTATTTTTTTTTCTTATAGTTAAAATTGTTTTTTAACTATTTTTTATAATGATCCTGAAAACCTCCATATATAAAAAAAATTAAAAACTTAAAAAGCCAAAAAATTAGTTTAGTTTCTTTGTTGTTTTGGTAAATTTCTTTGATAAAAGTTTTAGCTAAAAAAAGAAAGATTTACATAAAAAAATAAGTTAAAATCTGCATAGAAATTCTTGAAATTGAAACTGAGCCCTTCTTGCTGTGCCATCTCATAAGTCTACACTTCTGACCGATTTTTTGCGCACTTTTGTGATTCTCTCGAAAAACATTGAAAAAATTGTACCCTAAGCTTTGTAAAGGGTGGTTAAGTTTTAAGGGCCGGTGTTAATTTTAAATACATTTTTTTTAGGAAATTATTCTCATTTCTCTTTATTATGATAATATTGGTGTGGCTCAATTACGTATGGAACAAAATACCGGTCAATCGACCGCCGCGGCCTTGGCAGCACACCTCCATCCGATGGTCCAAATTTTCGATGACGCAGAGGCATAATTGAGGTTCTATGCCGTTAATGTGCCGAATTATCTCATCCTCTAGCTCTTGAATGGTTGCTGGTTTATCGACGTACACCTTTTCTTTCAAATAACCCCTAAGTAAGAAGTCCAACGGTGTCGTTGACGTTTAGGTGTGGTTCACATTCAACATCGGCCCTTGAAGTTTAACCACCCTTTATAAAACCATTTTTTTTTTACCCTGAAAGCCTTAAAAAATTTTAAAAAACTAAATTTAATTTTTTTTCGTATAATTTTTTTATGAAACTTTTAGCTCAAAAAAAAAGATTTACATAAAAAAATAAGTTCAAATCTGCATTTAATTCTTGAAGTTGAAATTGAGCTCTTCAAAAACCTTTTATGTTTGCTGTTCCATCTCATAAGTCTACACTTCTGACCGATGCGATTTTCTCAAAAAGCATTGAAAAAATTGTACGCTAAGCCTTGTATAAAACATTTTTTTTTTTTTTAGTTTTTTTTTCAAATTTATTCGTGAAGCCGCTCATGAGTCTTTGAGTTTATTCTAGTAAATTTTGGAACGCGAAATTCATTCCTAGGTGCACAAAAAATATCTCCCCATCTGTAGTTCCACCCTTGCCAACACGTCCATGCACTCAAATGTCGATTTACCTGCTCGCAGTGACGAATTCGTAACATCACTTTGGGGAAAAGTTTTGTGGTAAATATTTTTGTTGAATTTGTTTTTGATTTTTTTTTTGTTATGTTTTTCAAGTATGCGGCTGACAACTATTACTATTTTGTATTTTCATGGGATATTGTTCCCATTCTCCGCTCACCATTTATTGTAGAAATTAAAGAATAAAAAAAAAACGCATATAAAAGATGTCATGAAGAATGCAACAACGAATGTGCATGTAAGGGTACTCCTCCATGCTCACACACACACACACACACATACATACATGTTCACTCCTTCATTGTTTGCCCTCATGAACCCATTCCGTTTTTTATGTGCGCATTTTTTATATTCTAATGTTGTTGGTCTTGTTGTTGTCGGCCTGGTGAAGTTGACAACAATGCGCTCGGCTCGGTGCGCTGCATTCAATCATTCCCGTTGACAAAGTACGAATGCGGCAGTAATGCACCGGTAGTAGTAGGTGCGGTGTTTCACAATTTAGAGAGGTGTGTCCTCATTTTATGTAATATTCCGCACGGCCCCCGAAAAAAAGTCAATTTCATCTGTGCGAAATGTTGCAGTTTGCTACGATATTTGTGGCATGACGGTGCAATGCGCTGCAACAGCTACTATGTCGATTTGGAGATACATGGCTATAAGAGCAGGGGGTGTGTCCGTTCGCTAGTGGGCTTGTATGATTTGGCAACTGCAGTAAATCAGGAAAGTGTACAAAGGGTGTAGCGCAATAATAAAATTTGACATAGAGCATTGCACAGTGGTCCGGCGGCCGGACAAAATTCAATTTTTCAACATTTTTGAAATAAAAATTTGATAATGCAGATGTTTTCCTAAATATTCAAGGCAGATTTCCTGAAAATATTACTTAATTTAAAAAAATTTTCATTGTAGTTTTTTGACTTTAAACATGAAATTGTATGCAAATCGTACTTCATACAAGAGTTTCATTTTCATGTCTGCAAATAAATATTACCATTTGTTTGTTAACCAAATATTGAAAAAAAAGATAATTGAATATATTAACGGAAACAGTAATAATTCTCTTAAGTTGTGGTACGAAATCCAATTTTTTTTTTTTTGAAATTTCAAAATTTTTCGAACATTTTTTTTTTAAAGATCATTTTTTCGAGTGGTCCACACCGGTCCACTTGAAATCAACATGAGTGATGTAGCCACATATTTCAGCTATGATCTCAAACTGAAACCTGTTGCGCAAAGTTGCGCAAATTAAAAATAATGTATGTAGCTTTTGTGCATTTACCCACAGGCAAAACGTTACATATGGCTTATGCAATTTTGTGTAAAAGACAGAAAAAGACATCACAGACCCCATCAGCCTTAAGAGACAACTAAAAAAAAAAAATTTTATTAAAAAAACAAATTTTTTTTTAATATTATTACAATATTAATATGATACATGTATATATAACACTATATACAATAAAATTATATATAAGTTCAAAAGTCGAATGGGATTATTGGTGGATATTCCTAAAACGGGTGGTAGTGGAACGACAAATGATGAGATCACGGCTCGCAGGTTTTTTAATGATCCTGAAGTATCATCAGAAATTACTGGAATTGATATTCATTTAATTAAGCGGTTTGCCACTATTTTCAAACATTATCGTCTGGTCTTGATATTAATATTGAAGCATTTCAAAAATATGCCCTTGATTCTGCTAAACTATTTGTCCAACTATATGATTGATATTACATGCCGGCTTCCGTGCACAAAATATTAATTCATGGGAGATTAATTATTAAACATGCTTTGCTGCCTATTGGCCAACTCTCCAAAGAGGCTCAGGAAGCACGCAATAAGGATTTGAAAAATTTTAGACAAAACAATGCACGAAAAATGTCGAGAACTGACACAATGACAGATTTATTAAATGCTTTGCTTTGTTCATCAGATGTAGTTATAATATCAAAAACTAAGGTTCCGAAAAACAAGCCAAAACCATTTTCAAAAAAGGTTCTTGCGCTTTTAAATTTGAAAAATGATCCAGCCTCAGCTCATCAGAAACCGAGGATTCTGAATCATAAAAAAAAATTAAAAATGAAAAACAAAAAAACAACTAAATATCCAAAAAAAATTAAAAAAATAAAACAAAAAAAATTTTTTAAATTAAAAATATAAAAAAAAATTAAAAATTCAAAATAAAAAAAAATTTGAAAATTAAAAAAAAAATAAAAAAATCTAAAAACAAAAAAAAAATGAGGAGAGAATAACCTTACCGTAAACCTCCACGTGGTACTCTCTGGGGTCGTGAAAAATGTAAAAATGAACTCACCAGCTAATTACGGAAGTAAAAATGTATTTATAGTATTCAATGAATTTAAAATTTGCTAAAACTAAGGTCAGATTCGTCATCACTGATCCTTAAAACCCCTAAATATATATTTTCAGTTTAATTAAATGAGTTTCTGAATTTTGTCCGCCAACGCCTTCTGGTCGGACCACTGTGCATTGGACAGGGAGTGAAATTCAGCTGATGTTTCTTACAGACATACATACGTACAATGTGGTGGATGAAAGTTAAAACAAATTGAGGTTTTCAAAATTCTGAATTCATATCTTATAAAAGAGATGAATAAAATGTTGTTTAAAAATAATCGGGCAAAAAATTATCAAAAGCGGGAATGTCTGGTTTTTTTTTTTTTGGTTTTTTCGCTTTCGACCTTTCGATATTACTACAGATATAATTTCTCCCGAGAATAGTTCTCTCGCATATTTATGCCACATGGAATTTCTCGTGAGTGGCGATTTTGTTCGAAAAACCATATTTTCGGATAAGCACGGAAGTAGACCACAGCTTCTCAATGGAATCCCAATCCTCCCATTTCGCGCTGAAACCGTCTCCAGAGTCCCTAATTCATCCAGCGTATCAGCCCAGTAGTTTTTCTCTATGCCGCTTTGACCGGCAACCCAGATGAGCATAATATGGAAGTATTCGGATGCAGTCGAGAGAGCAGTCCGGTAGGATATTTACGTCCTTCATAGTAATTACGGAGGTTAGGTTGCCCAGGGAGTGGGCACACTTGGACGAAGAAAGATTCGTCCTTTGTGATACCATTATGAAGGAGGTGAGGTGAAAGGGAAAGACCACTAGATTAGAGAGCTGATATTTTGTCAGCCTCAGAAGCTCGCCTGAGCGCCTCCCTTCCACACGTGCCCAGAAGGATTTCGCGACCTTACACGTTTGAGTATTTGCCCAGCGCTCGCTGAGTTGGCGCGATGCCCATCTTTCCAGAAGCAGACCGCAGGTAGTCAGGGCGATCCCAATTCTCTCCCTTCGCGGGGAAATCACCTCATATGTCCCTTGTCTGGCCAGCTCATCCACCTCACAGTTTCCCGTAATGTCGCTGTGACCGGGAACCCAGATGAGGCTGATGTCAAAGAATTCGGATGCAGTCGAAAGTGGGTGCAAGCATTCCTTGACCAATTCCGAATACACCGTCATACACCCAAGGGCCCTTATTGCCGCTTGGCTGTCGGAGTAGATATTTACTTTCTTGACTGTTAGTACGCATTTGAGCAGCCAATCAGCTGCCTCCTTGATTGCGGCTACCTCTGCCTGGAACACACTGGAGTGGTCCGGTAACCTGAATTTGAGTCTGATGGGGAGCCCCTAGCAAAAGACTCCTCCGCCGACCTTTCCTTATAACTTCGATCCATCCGTGAACAAGTTCACCAGGCCCTGCCCCCAAGTGTAGCCCTTCGTCCACTCTTCCCTTGCGTTGAGCGCCAGAGTAGGAGTCGTTCGAATCGCCCCACTGATTCCAATGAGTGCAGACCTCTGAAGTAATTACGGAAGTACCATAAGCAATCAATCCACTGCTCCCTTAATTGCGGCTATCTCCGCTTGGAAAATACGAGTGCTACAGTGGTCCGGAAGTCTAAATTGAGCTTGATGAGAAGTTCCTCGCAGATTACTCCACCACCAACACTTCCGTCCAATTTCAAGCCATCCGTAAACATGTTTGCCATGCCCCGTCTGCACATGTTACACACCGCTCACACCTCCCTTGAGGTAATATGAATGGTAAAAGTACCGCTCGGACCCAGAAAAGGTGCACATTGATTAAGCACGATGGGGATGAACTCAAAGTTTCAAAGAATGTCAGAGTGTCCGTAGCTGAAGTCTAGCTCGGAACCTAAAGCTCGGACAATATCGATTTAACGGTTCAATTATCAAACTCCCCTAAACTTCGAAATTCGAAAAATAAATAGAAATTTTCAAGGGCAACACAACTGTAGAAATGCACGCTCGTATTTATTTTATACTCGTACAAAGGTGAAGTATCTACTTGGGAAGTAAGTGCTCTTTATTTCTCCTATTCTACTTTCTTTAATCCACAAGTAATTTAAAGCACAATCGCGCGCACTGTTAACGATTTTCCTTCAACATTTTTGTCGAGTCACTTTCTTTGAGTATCAAATCTGTTTGATTGCGCACTTTTTTCCCCCTATTCTTTATTTATTCTTGGCAATCAAGCACAACAATATTTGTGTATGTGTGTGCATGTGTACCCACGGTTGTAGCGGGTTTCAATTCATCGAAATGTCAGAGTGTGACAATGTGCCAGAAACAATATTTGTATGGTTTGGATTTTGAGTGTAAAAAGTGAATGGCAAAAGGATTTTCAAGTGTAAGAGAATTTATTAATTTGTATCCTTGTATGCGTTGAGCACTTTGCCAAATTTCGTATTGTTGAGGAGCCGTAGAAAAAATCTACCAGTTATTTTATTTGTTTGCTGATTCTAAACTATTTACTTTCTGATGAGAACTCTTGGCAAGGAATGTTTGAATTATATTGTCTAAAATTTAGTTCGTTTGCTGTAAATTCGTTTCACATACATTTCTTTAAATTTAAAGCAGTAATTGAGTTTGAAATGTAGGGCTGTTTTTTTTTCGTAAAGTGAAATAAATAAACAGCAACTTAACCTCACTTTTTCGGCAAGACTCTTTCGGTCTTGCATTTTGATGTATTACAGCTTTTTTAGTGCTATTTTCAACTAGTTGAAATCAGTTGATTTCAAAAAAAGATATCATATTTGATTCATATTTTGCAAATGCCCTTCCAAGAATAAAGGATTTAAATATGCCTTACAAAGGTGCAACTTATTTTTTTATATTTATATATAATATTTTATTTTTTCTATATTTGTCTGTATTTTATATTTTCCATTATCTTAATTATGTCTCTTCTTCTTTTTCAGGTACATAATATCTGGCTGTTTGGATTAATTTAGATCAAAAGGTAAGTTTATACTTCGAAATTCTATATGGTATCATCTTCAGAAAAAAAAAGATTTTAAATCGCCTCTGAGTGTATTTTATACCACCAAGAAATATTTTATTAAAACGCGGGCAGTTTGTGATCATATGAAAAATTTACGCTCAGGTAGTGATTACTCGATCCCTGGATTAGCAAGTAAATACTCTATATTTTTTTTATGAAGCCAGTTTTTTTGGTCGATGACAACATCCGATGAGTTGTCCTCCGGAGTGTTTGAGATAAATATTCCACGAAGTAGTTTGGATCTTCGCACGATGACGACGACGAGTATCGCAGGCGAAGGAACAGTGAGCTGTATGAGCTTTACAACGACATAGACATAGAATAGCGAATAAAGATCCAGCGGTTACGTTGGCAGGGTCATGCCGGCCGAATGGATACAAACGCTCCGGCTCTGAAAGTATTTGATGCGATACCAACTGGTGGTAACAGAAAAAGAGAAAGGTTTCCTCTGCATTTCAAAGATCAGGTGGCGAAAAACTTAGTTTTACTTGGTGTGCCCAACTGTGGTATACCAGCAGCAAATACAAGCGAATCTGTTCATTCGTGCCTTAAAATGCCAATGCGCACAATTTTTGCGTGAGCATTCGCTATGTCAAACTCATTCGCTTCGCAGTTCATAATACCACTCTTAGTTGAAGCTGGCTTTATAATTATAATTTTCAGTCTTTGATAAAAACACTACATCTAAATGTTAGCTGCTGTTCATTGTCCAAGCATTCCACGCAGAAGTAGACGAGTATTAAAACTTTCCCACCAACTGGTTGTAAAAAATTATGAAATTCCAAACGCCTTCAATATCATCTAGTCATAACTCAAAAAGTCATTGAATTATTAAATTTTGATTTATGTTATTTCCTACTTGTCGCGCCACTCCATAAGGCGAAACCTAATAATCATAAAACAATTAATTTATATGCATTTCCACACAAACATGATATTCAAGTATTGTATTTCCACATCTCGACGGTTATTCGCGCAAATGACTTCAACGCCTGCGAAGCTTTGAGCTTTGCTGACATAAGTACATAAATATCTGCATACAGTTGCGTGCATAAAAATACGAAAACAGCGGAAAATTTGGTTTTACTGTATTACTTTTTTTACATCTGTGATAATTGCCTTTCTTTTAGTTAGTACCTGCGTGGAAGAGTTTATTAAAAAATATGCCTTGAAACAAATTTTCTGTACATTTTCAAATGGCGATGGAAATTTGATAATTTGGAATATTTAGAGTTCGCAGTAGAAACGTTTTTGGAATCTATACATTTTTGCTTATAAAGGGTTATTTTTTAAGAGCTATAGGAAAGTTTTTCAAAAAAACGCACGTAAAATTCAGAAAAATGCATGAACTTTTTATTTAAATCGATAGTGCGGTCCAAATACTTTAATGTTTGAAGATTATTTCATGCAAATGTTGTCCGCTACTGCGCTTCAATATTCCATCCGCTTAGTTCAATTTTGGCATACTCTTTCCAATGTTTCGTCCGGTATGTCACATATAAATGCTTTAATGTTGTCTTCCAATGCGTTAATTGAAGCAGGCTTGTCTGAATAGACACGAGCTTTAACAAAGCCCCACAAAAAATTATCTAAAGGCGTTATATCTGGGTGGCCAATTGACAAGTCCCGAACGTGAAATAAAATGTTCACCGAACTCGCCTCTCAACAATTCCATTGTTACGAGTGCTGTGTGACATGTGGCAGCGTCTTGCTGAAACCACATGTCATGCAAGTCAAGCTCTTGCATTTTGGGCAAAAAAAAGTTGGATATAATTTCACGGTAGCGCTCACCATTCACAGTTACGATACGATTCGCAGCATCTTTGAAGAAGTATGGTCCAATGATACCTCCAGCCCATAAACCGCACCAAACTGTGACCTTTTCTGGATACATTGGTAGCTCTTGCAATTCTTTTGGCTGATCTTCACTCTAAAATCGACAATTCTGCTTATTAACGTACCCATTGATCCAAAAATGAGCTTCGTCGCTGAACACAATTTTTCGATAAAAAAGTGGATCTTTGGCCAACTTTACAAGAGCCCATTCACCAAAAATTCTGCGTTACGGTAGGTCGTTTGGCTTCAATTCTTGCACCAGCTGTATTTTGAAAGGCTTCACACCTAAATCCTTCCGCAAAATTTTCCACGTTGCTGAGTACCAGAGGATCAATTGCTGCGAACGGCGACGAATCGATAATTAGTGGTCATCATTAACACTGGCCGATACAGCTGCGACTGCAACTGAAGAAAAGTTCGCACTCTACGTAAGCGTGTTGGTGGTTTGATGTCCAATAATGTAAATTTGGTTCTAAATTTAGTCACAATAGCTCGAATAGCCGCTTCAATGGGTCGATTAAACTGACCATAAAATGGACTTTCTTAACAGAACACGCATTTTTATAATAAAATTCAATGATTTGCTAGCGTTGTTCGTTTGTAAGACGATTCATGGTTAAATTATAGACCAAAATGAAGATGTTTGACAGTGAAACAAAACACGAAACGTGCGTCAACTGTTTAAAAAGATAATAGCTAAAAAATCACCCGATACTAATACTGCAAAAAGGAATATCTACCACCAAAATGTATTACAAATTTAAATGACATTGGATATTCTGAAAACAACTTTTGACTGTACTGATTTCTTAAACTCCCTTGAGCTTCAATGACGTGTTTTATGCGCTACGTCATTGCAAAAATCCTTTGTAGTATTTATTCTGTGAGTCGTTTGTGAGCAGGAAAACGTCAAAGATATAACGAACTGCATGGGGTCTTCAGAATTTTCTGTAATTTTATTAAATTGTAGCACTAGGTGATACACTTTTAGAAAGCAGAGT
This sequence comes from Anastrepha fraterculus, assembly GCA_037575425.1. Taxonomy (NCBI): domain Eukaryota; kingdom Metazoa; phylum Arthropoda; class Insecta; order Diptera; family Tephritidae; genus Anastrepha; species Anastrepha fraterculus. The sequence continues at coordinate 125,346 of JAYXIM010055425.1, read as the reverse complement.
GCAAACAATTTTTTAAATTATCTAATAATTTTTTTGTTTTTTAATTTCAAAACTTTCAGTAAAAAGTTACAAAATTGTTTGTGGTGGCATTGAGAAAATTCAAAAACCGTTCCGAAGTAACTACAAATTAAATCAATTTTTTTTTTGTTTAACTTTTTAAATGGAAATTTGGAGGAAAGCCTTTATTGAATGTTTGGCCGCGCTGATCCTCCTATTTGTGGTGTGCGTTCTGATGTTATTCTTCAGATGGAGAGATCTAAAGCTTTAAGTCGACTCCGAACGGCAAATGGTTTGTTTTTGAAGAAACTTTCTCATGGCAGAAATACACTCGGAGGTTTGACATTGTCCGCCGAGAGGCGATTTCTTTTTTTATTATTTGGTGTTTCGTGCCCGGAGGTTCGAGACCGAGCACTTCCGAGTGATAGTTACACACCTACCCGACTGGCTATGTTATTACATATTAAAATTATTTTGAAACTGGACGAACGGTTGTAAAAATTCAACGTGGTGTGGCGGTCACGCTTTTAAATTTTTTAAGAATTCTGTCGTCTATCAGCATCTAACCCTATAATTTTACCAAATAGCAGAAAATTCTAAAGAGCTTTGCATGTGATTCCATCAACAGATTCTACTCAATTAGTTTCTTCGTTTTCTGCAGGTTCCAGGTTCTGGATCTTCAAAATGCGCCAAAGCTGCTCTCTGTTGTTGAAGCCGAAACTATTACCAGCTCACAATTTTTGAAAGATAATTTTTTATATGGAAAAAAGAAAAGGCACCGATTAATGAAATTTCTAAATTATTTTTCCAGAATAATAATTATGAAAATAAATGCTGTCTGATGCAGTTACGATTCTTTTGAAATCCTGCATACAGTTAAATTTTTTCAGGGTAACTGACAGAGATCACCTTCAAACCATTTAGCTACCAGATTGTAACTCTATGTCTTTTATACTGTTAAGTGCGCCAAGAAGCTCAAATTTACATCCGTCTAAGAAAATCACTTTTCTTTAATCAATTTTAATTCAATTGGTGTTGCGTGGCGCAGTGAAGACGTCCTTGGTGTATTTGCGTTATCCAAAATAGCATCTGAGCAGCAGCTTGAAATCTACTACTGGTTTTATGACTTTCTCCTCAGTCATGGCTGAAATTTTGGAAAGAAGCTGTACTCAGTCGGGCCTTAGAGTCAACTCTGACAAAACAGAGTTGATGACATTCTCTGGAAAATACAAATATCCCCCTTTAAGACTTCCTCTCATCGCAAACCAAGTATCTTGGTGCAACACTTGTCCCCAAGACCCCATACATCTCGAAAGTGCAGGAAACATTTCTCTTACCTGGGCTCCAAAGCATAGGAACGTAGAGAGAAGTGAAATTGCCGATGAGGTTGCCCGAAAGGGTCAATAGAATCGGTTTCAGTAGTCTCCATCTAAGACATCTGTGTCAGTGTGCCTTTTGGGGATAGCTTGAGGCAGTTTTCTAGCTTAGCTCCCTTTTCTCTCTTCCACTATATCAATAAACAGCACTAGATGACAGCAGACTATTTTCTGATCTTTTACTTCCAAAGACTTTAGGTTAATCAAAACGAAACGAGGCTCATATGCAGGAATTGGCTCAACAAAGCTTAACGAATGTAGAGCGTATTTGAGACAAATTTTAGAAACCGTTCATGTAGATTTTATGACTTGGTTTCCAAATGGAGTGTATTCCGTATTGAAGCGAACGACAGACGTATATTATAATTGTTTGTTAATTTTCAGTAACGATGACACGCAATTTTGTATCTGTATTCAACCACGCATCTTATGAAGCGCAGGATTGATCCCTTTCTTACGCCAAACAGTTCGGTAACAGAATTGAAAAAATATTTAACTAGAAAACCTGCTCTGATTTTAGCTAAGGCTGGACAATTGCAAAGGAAGTGCTAAATTGTTTCTTCGTCTTTCTCATCTCTGCAACCTCTGCAATATTCATGGGAGAAAACTCCTAGTCTCGAGGAATGCCTGCCAAATAGCCAGTGGCCGGATATATGACGGACGACCTTCGAGATATCCTCTCTTGAAAGACTAAGCAGTTGCTTTGTCTTTTCTAATTTATTTGCGGCCATAGTATCCTAGCTTTTACGCTTGCGTCTTCAACTCTACATTCCCTATTGGCTTCTTGGATAATGTTGTTCTTAATTTTTAATTCGCTCGTGGCCATAGGTATGCCAATGGTACTTCTATCACTAAGTAGTTGAAGAGTAGTAAATACCTTTTCTGGTTAGCTCATCGGCTTTACAATTTCACTCAAAGCTTCGGTGTCCCGGATCCCAAATAAGGCTGATCTTGAATACGATACTAATTTTATTTAGGGTTGTCCGGCATTATTGTGCAACCTTTGATCTTAGTATATCCGCATCATTGATTTAATAACCGCCTGAATATCCGAGAATATATTAATAGCAGTTTTTGTGATGGCAGTAGATACTTAGTCAATTCTTTTATGGCTGGAACTTCTGCCTGATAGACGCTGCAGTAGGCTGGCAGTCGAACGGGTAGTTCAAGTCCGAATTCCTTCGAAAATACTCCATAGCCATCCCCCCTTCTCCATGGCCTTGGTATCTGGCACTCTCATCTTGACGGTATGCTCGTCTTGAAGAGTCTGTCGAAGGTGAGTCTAGCAGTGGAATAGTACTTGTTAGTTCTTGTTTGTGAATATTCAGAGCTATGGTAAAAAATTCAACTTTGAATGACGCTTTGACATTGCCAGGCCCTAACAAAATTAAGGGTGAATTTACATTTACATAAGTCGAAAATTTGTAGGTCCTTATTTAAACCCCGATAATTGTATTAAAAAAGTAGCCTACCCATTAACTCCAATATCTGCCCGATGCTAATGTTATCGCTTGTATGTAAGCCTCTTGCCTGTCCGGATATCTTTGTCCGCGACTGTGCTTGTATACACTTGTAAATCACAAACTAAGCGCCTGGAGCTATTCAAAGACAATTTCCATAATATTTCGCAGTAGGAGCAATAACAATTGAAATACATTTCGAACGAAGGAAAAAAAGCACTGAATTGCGTTACCATAAATGCGCACCCAAACAGGCAATGGCCAATGAGTTATGTGAATGGCTACATACATACATATGTTAAAATCTTTGTTGTTATGTATGAACATACATATGTATGTAGATATATTCTCTGTGTCTCTTAGTCTATGAACAATTATTATGGTGAAAAAGGTTATTAAGCACTTGTTTAGAAGCAAATTTGAATTATTTTATATTTATTTATGGCTCACTTAAGACTCGTTTGCCGCTTGTGGCTACCAATCGTCGGCAGCGGGTGCAGCTCAATACTTGTAATGCCATAGATACCAATATGAAAAAGCGCAACTAATTGTAGTTTATAAAATTGCAAATTATGAGTGGTTGCAGACAGCAGTCATGAGCAAACATAAATGCATAACGGCGAGTAAGTAAATAAATTTGCGCGTTTGCGTTTGTATGTGTATGTGTGCTGTTGTGTAAAAAGCTCAAGTGCCAAATGTTAAGTAATCTGCACTTTATCACAGTCAGTCAGCTATTAATTGCGAGGCAGCAACAAATCAGCCGCACATTCATATGTACAGGCATGCATGAATATATCAGAAATACATACATACGTATATGTATATATACACATGCACAAAGATTTGTAATTTAATAGAAACATAAATGTCCTACGCATTCTTTGGCTATCAAATGGGTGTTTACGCTTCACTTATAGGTATATAATGGTATGAATATGTGGACATATGTACATATGCATATACAAGGTGGCGCAAAATTAATCATCCGATTTCGATTTTTAATAATTTTTTTTATGAAATACATTTTGGTGATGAAATGGCCAAACATGTGGACATACAAGCTGGCGCAAAATTAATCATACAATTTAATTTTTGAATAACTTTTTTACTAAATATATTTTGGTGATGGAAATTTTGAGTTATGAAAATCTTTATCTTGACCTATACGCGCTCCACTGCTTGTCTCTTCGCAAATGTCAAATATGATTGACGTCCAACGCCATATGCAAAAATTATAATTTTCCGATAGGGTGATTAATTTTGTGCCACCTTGTATACGTTGGATTTTATTTGTATGCGACTTACACATGTATCACCACATTTTGATTGGCAATCAAGTTGTCAACTTGACAATTAATTTGTATTATCCATAACGCAATGCACGCATTTTTATTATTGTTATTATTATTGTAGGTTCAATGCAAGTGCGTGTGAGCATCAAAGTAGAGCCCTTGCTGTGCGAAAAGTATACACACACATGCAAACGGGCACTCGTACAGTCATGCGTAGAATAAAGGCAGCAATAAGATATACAGGGCCCGCCATCTATCGTTACGGATTTGAACTAGGTATTATTTGAAGAATGGCAACACTTAGCTGTCATCTGATTTGACAGAAAATTAGTTTTATTCTTCCGCTGAACGAAAATGGTTGTGTATACTCTCAAAGAACGTTGGGAAACATTGCGACATTACTTTGAAAATCATGGTAATGTTGCAGAATGTGTACGAAAATTACGTACGGCAATGGAAAAAAGAAAATCACCGAATGAAGCGTATGTGCGTTACTTTGAGAAAAAAGTAAGAGAAACTGGGTTGCTTATTGACAAACCAACGCGTGACCGACCAAAAACCGTGCGTACACCCGAAAATATTGCTGCTGTGGCCGAGAGTATTCGTGAATCACCAGGAACATCAGTTCACCGTCGTTCTCAACAATTGGACAGCCGCATACAATCGAAAATGTGTGGAAAAATTGGACCGATCGTATGGGATGGTGCATGGCTAGCCGAGGCAGCCATATGAATGAAGTTGTGTTCCATCATTAACCGGAAGGATTGTACTTCAAAATAAAAAAAAACAGTTTGGAAAAATATTGAGTAGTTTCTTTTTTATAGCATTTTTAATTCCGTAAATTTAAATGGCGGACCCTATATTATCAAAACGTTTTTACTAGGCCGCCCTAGTATACCAGCGACCAAACATAACAGTTGATGTAGTGGAGGAGAGAAAAGGGATAAAGCTGGAGAACTGCCTCAGGCTATCCCCAAATTACACCTCAAGCGCTTAGCCACCAGATTCGGACATTTGCAAAGGTGCTCAACAGTCTCTTTCTCTGCAGGGTCCCCAGACCCTATCATCATCAAAAATTCGACGCAAACGATGGTCATTTGGATTCAATTCTTGCACGAGCTGCATTCTATAGGCACGTAAGCCAAAATCTTTATCACAATGGTTCGGCAATGGTCTAAATTATTTGGTTTAGACTGCCACTTCTACCTAAACTAAGATCCTTATGTAAAATTTTTCGCGTAGTCGAAGAGCGAAGGTCGTCAAGTTGGAACATTTCTGTGCCTTCTTCATCTCCTGATGACATCTAAAGGGTGTTTTTTTTAGAGGTTAGGTTTTCAAGTTGGCACTACTTTTTTCGTAGATGGTCTTTTTGACAGCTGTCACTTGATTTATGCTCAGTTTGGTTTGCCATTTCATAATGAATAGACTTACACCTGAAAAACGTTTGCAAATCGTGCAAATTTATTACGAAAATAATGTTCGGTTCGCGCAACGCATCGAAGAAAATTTTGTTCAGCGATGAAGCTCACTTTTGGTTGAATGGGTATGTCAATAAGCAAAATTGTCGCATTTGGAGTGAACATAATCCACAAGCCATTGCTGAGACGCCGTTACATCCTCAAAAAGTCACTGTTTAGTGTGCTCTATGGGCAGAGGGAATCATTGGTCCATATTTCTTTAAAAATGAAGCCGGCCATAATGTTACAGTCAATGGAGAGCGCTATAGAGCCATGATTAATGACTTTTTCGTGCCTGAATTGGACGATGTTGATGTGGACGACCTTTGGCTCCAACAAGACGGCGCTACATGCCATACAGCCAACGCAACAATCGATTTATTGAAGGAAACTTTTGGTGAGCGCATTATCTCGCGCCGTGGACCTGTGGCGTGGCCTCCAAGATCGTGCGATATAGCACCGCTGGACTATTTCTTGTGGGGCTATGTGAAGTCGCTTGTCTACGCAGATACATAAGCCCGAGACGATTGACGTCTTGGAAGAGAATATTCGGTGCGTTATTGCTGACATACGGCCCCAATTGCTGCAAAAAGTGGTCGAAAATTGGGCCTCTCGGCTGGAATTTATTCGAGCCAGCCGCGGCGGTCACTTGCCCGAAATCATTTTTAAAACATAATGGCAAACCCTTATCTTTATAATAAAGCTAAATTCTTGGCCATAACATTAAATTATATACGTTTTATTTCATCTTGAAAACCTAACCTCTAAAAAAAACACCCTTTATCAACGAATTTATTTATTTTTTTAAGTAAATTTTCATAATTTGAAAAATGTCAACACAGTTTGCCAATCCCAGCTGTCAAACCATAGTTAGTATCGCTATCGATAGATAGTTCTCATGCAGGTAAAAAGACACAGTGCGAGTAGGACGAGAATAAAAAATCTTTCCTCCAACCAACATTCGGCTACATAATTGCGCTCACTACTGTATTGTTTGCTGATTATATTAAAATACTTGTAAAAACATGCGATTACTGAAATTAAATTTGGTCAGTGGCTCAGCTTAGCTGCCCCGCTGTTTTATGTATAACTAATTAAATATTTCCCATTTACTCATTTGTTTGTCATTTTAAGAAGCTACACACTCTTCTACAATTATAATTATGTTAATATATAATATTTAACATTTGTTTTGTTTTCCTTCAGCATCTTACTGCTGATGCTTTAATATTTCATTCACTTTTTTATGTTTTATTTTGATGCGATTTCGTGATTTCTTCTTTTGCGACTGTTTCCGTTTTGCATTACAATAATTATGTTAATTTGTAGCGTAGCTTTTTTATTTGCGTTTTAAGTGATTTGCATTTTTTTAAACAGTAACGAATTTTTAATTGTCTTTTAGCATGTTTTGGTCTCTGACCAGGTAAAAAAGTTCGCAATTTGAAGAGGAAGAGAAAATGAAATCAAAATTTAAATTTTTCTCTTTCAGATTTGTGAATTTTTCTTTAAGTTCAGTGGGCCTCTTAGATCTTGCATGCAGTTTGTATACCTACCTATTACACGGTGATACAAAATAAAAAAAATCGAAAGAACTCTTCCAGTGATATAGTTGCACGTTTTAGGTCAAGACCAGTACAACACAAAACTGTGTTTAAAAAATTCAAAACAATCTCAAATTTTTTATTTATTGTTAAAAAACCGATTTATGGTGTTTTTGATAAAGTAAAAATACATAACTAACCCATTTTTCAACCGATTTTTTATTTCAATATGGTCTTGGGAAGGGGAGTGTATGTATGTGCGTTGTGAATATATATAATTCTAAGATTGAACGATTGACGTTCAAAAGAAATTTTCAATAACAAACTCTGATTTGTGCAATTTTTCCACGTTTTTTTTCAATGTGATACAATTTTTTGGCCATTATTCTCCAACGGGCACCACAAATACATATGTACCTATATATGTACATATTTTTAAAGACCAATAAAATGTGCTCGAAAGAAGCTATTTCATCTTCCTACATTGAAAACTGTAAAAGTTACGATTTAAAAGCAAAAAAAGTTTTTTTCCACATTTTTAAAAATCCAGCTAAATCGAGACTGCGAGAGAATACCGCATAACCGATAGTGATTTACTGCTCATTGTGGCTAATTTTGAAACACAGCAATACGTTTACATAACTATGAATACATCTAACATATCAAAACTCATTATAACCCAAGCCTATCTAATCCAAACTGACCAACGGAAGCTTGCATGACACAACAGAACCGTTTGCAATTTGCTGGTAACCATGTGCAATTTAATGAGTGTGAAAAATCATCACTCTTGAATGATCAAGACCTATTACAACTTAGCATAAGTGCATCTAACCTAACCTAACCTTACCTAAGTGTATTAAGTAAACATAAATTAGAATTTTTTAACAGTATTTTATGTTCATTTTTTTATTTTATGCTCGGGTTGCGTTAGATTCGTTCAGGTTAACGAAGTTTGGTTAGGTTGATTTTAGTTACGAATTTCCTGTAAGGTTATGTTATTTTGTGTTATGCTAGGTAAAGACAATGCAATCGGTTCAATTGTGTTACGTAGGGTCTATTTAGTGAAGTGAGATTAGGATAAGTTATTCAAGGTTACGCCGAGATTGGATAGGTTGCAAACTAATCAAAATGACTTCCTTTTGCAATGCAGAAAAGCAGCACAATGTGTTCGATTGTCCCACATTGTGTACGGTTGAATTGATGCCGATAACGTTAGGTTAGGTGAGGTTTAGTTTGGTAATACTACGTCCGGGTAAGTCAGAAAACTGCAGAAGTAAGTCAGCAATTTGAGTTACTTTTTGCATTTTTTTTTTACGTTATAATATTCTTCTACGGTCTCTGTTCAACTCGAGAATATTCTATTTGTATTTTATTTCTACAAAAAAGGTCTTCACTTGGATAATTTCTTATCAATTTTGATGAAATAATGCTTGCTAGATCCGGAATGGACACAGGTATGAGTAAATATACTTAATTATATTTCGCGAATAATAACGGAGAACCGCATTAAATTTGCAAATATGAAAGTAGTGAACAAAACTTTCAGTTTACTGATTTTTGTAAAAAAAAAAAAAATAAATAATTGGCGCGTACACTTCTGTTTGGTGTTTGGCCGAGCTCCTCCTCCTATTTGTGGTGTGCGTCTTGATGTTGTTCCACAAATGGAGGGACCTACAGTTTCAAGCCGACTCCGAACGGCAGATATTTTTATGAGGAGCTTTTTCATGGCAGAAATACACTCGGAGGTTTGCCATTGCCTGCCGAGGGGCGACCGCTATTAGAAAAATGTTTTTATTAATTTTGCTTTCACCGAGATTCGAACCAACGACCTCTCGGTGAATTCCGAATGGTAATCACGCACCAACCCATTCGGCTACGGCGGCCGTGTGTTTTACAAAAAAATCCGTTACTTCGACACATTTTGATCGATTTTTGAAATGAAATGCCTTTTACTAGTACTAGTACATCAGCTTTAAGACTTTCTACTAATAAATAAACCTTTCATTTCCATATTATCGACAACATCTCGTTAAACTCGCAAAAATTGGAAAAATTGATTACAATTTAAGTTTTGTGTTGAAAAATGAGTGGTTATTTTTGCTTAGCCTGAAAAATAGAAAGACTAACATTTACCTCAACAAAACTGTTTCAAGATTGGAAATCGCATAAAATGCAGACGAGCTACGAATTATTAAGTGTCGGGTTTTTAACGATAAATAACAAATTTGAGGGCGTTAAAAATTTTTTGAACACGGTTCCGCGTCGTTCTCGGCTACAGTGCTCATCATGTCACTTCAAAAGTTCTGGTTCACTGTAGCACCGTGTTATTATTATTTGCTAGCGTGCCGGCCGGGGTGCATGCTTATACCATAAAAAAAATTTAAAAATAATTGGTACGTTTACTCAATGCATGCCCAGGACGTCAATTCAAGGTGGTGCAAAATTAATCATCTAGTTTTGTTTTTGAATAACTTGTTTACAAAATAAAAATTTTAAGCGATAGAAATCTTTATTTTGACCTTTGTGAATGAATAAAATTTCGTTTTTCAAAGGAACATAGATATAAACACAGTCAAATGACTGTTTTTTTACTAAATTTACTAAATTTTTGACAGTTCTCACGCGTAGCCCTTGAGAACAGTAAAATCGCTGAGGAACTTCGTCAGTCGCAGCGATGCTACCGGGTGATATTCGTCGCCACATTTAAGCCGGCAAAACAAAACCCCCCCCAAAAAAAATGACATCAAAAACGAAATCCCGAATGCCTCAATTTTTCGAATAATTCTAAACCAAAGTTTTAATTATCAAATTTATAGTGAGCTACGTCGTCGCTCGGGCTACGGGCAATCTCATGTACTGCAGTGTATTTTAATTTTAACAGGAATTTTCGTTCAACGATTTGATTCTGTTCATACTTTGATGTTGACGGCGACTCGAAGTGATGTCGACTGAAAAATGGCGACGATGCCGACGACCCCAACCATACTCGTAATAGGGGTAATATCTATGTGAGTCGTCAACTCCACTGTTTTCATAAACTAATGTGATTTTGCAGGCACCGGACCTTTTCCTATATCTATTAAAATGCATTGGTATATGTTATAAGAGGAAATCAGCGACTATTGGAGTTAGGAGAAACAATATCGAGAGTATGAATTGTTGTATACTCGAAAATGTATCCTATAAATGTTTCTGTAGTATGACGCCTCTCAGAGGCTCCCATGGTGGAAATGAGGCATTTTTCACCACTAATTTCAAGAAAGTATCATATCAACTCTCGATAATTGCGTTCTAATAAATAATCGAATTTCGAAGCTAAAATCCATTCGCGGCTTTCATAATTTGCAACAATTGCAATGTCTAAATTTCGTGTGGAAGAAATTAATTCGTTTGATTTAAAAATTTGTGGGCAAATTGCGCTCATTTAAAGAAATAAATTAGTAGGAAATATAATATAAAGTTCATTAGTAATCGAAAGAGTATCTATTGCAAGCGTACGATTTTTTAAAATGAATGAAATGAATTCACTTTTCATGCAAACCTATTGGCCTTTGGACACGATCAAGCATTGTTGACAAGAACTTTATATGTGTGCGTGTCGGGTGCTTGACGCTAATATCTAAAATTTTTGATTTTCATCATTCAAAAGCCGACAACAAGTATGTGTGACACGACGACACCCGACTGCACTAACACACACAAAGCTCAGTCAAGCATGCTGGATCATCTCCAAAGGCCATATCAAGCCTTTGTTGCCTTTCTTGCCACTTCCGCATCACTGTTTGCCTCAAATGGTTATGGAAATTCAACGAATGCAACAAAGTTCGTGCAAAGAAAAAAATATTATTGCAAATCAAGTGACAAACATTCACTTGCCGCTTTTTGTTTATTCGTCTGTCTGTCAATCAGCTGACTTGTTTTTCCGCATGTCTTGCTGCCACGCCATTCCGCTGATGGACTCTTCATTTGAGTAATGATGAGCCGCTGTCCGTCTCAATTGACAAACAACAAATAGCGGCGGCAAAAGAGGCAGAGCAGACTGGTGCATATTTATTTATTTTTTTACGCCATGCCGCAACACGTTCGCACAGTCACTTGCGCCACTCTCATTAGGTTTTGTTTTCTTATTGCTTCGCATGCCTAAATAAGTGCAATTCATTGATGCGTTACTTTGTATGGTAATTCAAACTATGGAATCGAGTGCAGTCTCTGGGGTGAGGAGCAAATGGATGCGTTCAAGCGTAGAACCGTATAACGTTTGGAATTCATTCAATTTCATCAATAGCGCTCGCAAAGAATGCATGCAACTTTTTTCACATTGCTATGGATACCAGCGCACAAAAGCGCACTAGGGGATTATAAATTTGTTGACGGGTTTGTATAGCAGCCTTTGAGAATGGAAAAATAGATATGGAGATATGAATACAAATTACTTAGATCTGTTGGATCTCTCCAACTCTGCAGCGGATCAATCGAACACTCAAAATTTGGCAAACATGCAAAACTTTCGATATGATATGGAAATATGGTATGCTGGGTATGGCTGGAAATATGGAAAATGAGTAAGATCCAGCAATAAGTTTTACGTCTACCTTAATACAGCGATAATTTGTTGCCTGTCCGCCTATGTTCTTATATGCATCGATGCAGATTAATTGAAATATCTTAAGCAAACCTTTTAAAAATGTTAAAATTGAATTCGGCCGCCGTAGAGGAATGGGTTGGTGCGTGTCTACCATTCGGCAGTGCTCAGGTTAAACACCAAATGTTAGAAACAGTTTTTTCGAATAGCGGTTACCCCTTCTTCTTCTTAATTGGCGCGATAACCGCTTACGCGATTTTGGCCGAGTTTAACAAAGCGCGCCAGTCGTTTCTTTCTCGTGCTAACCGGCGCCAATTGGACACACCAAGTGAAGCCAAGTCCTTCTCCACCTGATCTTTCCAACGCAGAGGAGGCCTTCCTCTTCCTCTACTACCACCAGCTGGTACCGCATCGAATACTTTCAGTGCCGGAGCGTTTGTATCCATTCGGACGACATGACCCAGCCAACGTAGCCGCTGGATCTTTATTCGCTGCGCTATGTCTATGTCGTCGTAAAGCTCATACAGCTCATCGTTCCATCGTCTACGATATTCGCCGTTGCCTACGTGCAAAGGTCCAAAAATCTTGCGCAGAATATTTCTCTCGAACACTCCAAGCGTCGCTTCATCGGATGTTGTCATCGTCCACGCTTCTGCGCCATACGTTAGGACGGGCATGATGAGAGTCTTGTAGAGTGTTAGTTTTGTTCGTCGAGAGAGGACTTTACTACTCAATTGCCTACTTAGTCCAAAGTAGCACTTGTTGGCAAGAGAGATTCTACGTTGGATTTCAAGGCTGACATTGTTATCGGTGTTAATGCTGGTTCCTAAATAAACGAAGTCTTTTACAACCTCGAAATTATAACTGTCAACAGTGACGTGGGTGCCGATACGCGAGTGCGCCGACTGTTTGTTTGATGACAGGAGGTACTTCGTTTTGTCCTCGTTCACCACCAGACCCATTCGCTTTGCCTCTTTATCCAGCTTGGAGAAGGCAGAACTAACAGCGCGGTTGTTAAGGCCGATGATGTCAATATCATCGGCATACGCCAACAATTGTACGCTCTTATAAAATATTGTGCCTGAGCGATTAAGTTCTGCGGCTCGTACGATGCTCTCCAACATCAGGTTAAAGAAGTCACACGACAGCGAGTCACCCTGTCTGAAACCTCGTTTGGTATCAAACGGCTCGGAGAGGTCCTTCCCAATTCTGACGGCGCTGCTGGTGTTGAGCAACGTCATCTTGCATAGCCGTATTAGTTTTGCGGGGATACCAAATTCAGACATCGCGGCATATAAGTAACTCCTTTCCGTACTGTCGAATGCAGCTTTGAAGTCGACGAAAAGATGGTGTGTGTCGATTCTCCTTTCATGGGTCTTTTCCAAGATTTGGCGTATCGTGAATATTTGGTCGATGGTAGACTTTCCAGGTCTAAAGCCACACTGATAAGGTCCAATCAGTTGGTTGACGGTGGGCTTCAGCCTTTCACACAATACGCTCGCTAGAACCTTATAGGCGATATTTAGAAGACTAATCCCGCGGTAATTGGCACAGATTGCAGGATCACCCTTCTTATGGATTGGGCAGAGCACACTTAAATTCCAATCGGCAGGCATGCTTTCATCCGACCATATTTTGCATAGGAGCTGATGCATGCACCTTACCAGCTCCTCGCCACCATGTTTGAATAGCTCAGCCGGCAGTCCGTCGGCGCCCGCGGCTTTGTTGTTCTTTAGCCGCGTTATCGCTATTCTCACCTCGTCATGGTCGGGTAGCGGAACGTCAATTCCGTCGTCAACGATTGGGGTATCGGGATCATCACATTCTCTTTGACATGCGCAGCTATCACTATTAAGCAGGTTCGAGAAGTGTCCCCTCCATAATTTAAGAATGCTCTGGATGTCGGTCTCCAGATCGCCGTCTTTGTTCTTACAGGAAAACGCCCCGGTCTTAAAACCTTCTGTAAGCCGCCGAACTTTCTGGTAGAATTTTCGGGCGTTGTTCCTATTGGCCAGCATCTCAAGCTCCTCGCACTCACGTATTTCGGCCTCTCGTTTCTTCTGTCGAATAATACGTCTCTCTTCTTTTCTTAGCTCTCTGTAGCGGTCCCACATGGCTCGCGTTGCGCCCGATCGCAGCGTGGCTCTATAGGCAGCATCTTTTCTTTCGGCGGCAGCATGACATTCCTCGTCGTACCAATTGTTTTTTCGGGCTCGCCGGAATCCGATTTCTTCCTCGGCGGCGGTACGTAGAGAACGAGAAATATTGCTCCATTGCTCGTGCATGCCGGTTTGTTGGGCAGTACTCTCTGAGAGCAAGAGTGAGAGTCGAGTGGCGAATCTTCTGGCTGTCTGTTGTGATTGCAGCTTTTCGATGTCGAACATTCTTTGCGTAGTTAGATGGACGCTTTTCGCTGCACAGAGGCGTGTGCGCAGTTTGGCTGCAACAAGGTAATGATCCGAGTCGATGTTGGGTCCTCGGATCGTACGTACATCTAATACACTAGAAGCGTGTCTTCCATCTATCACAACATGATCGATCTGGTTTCGCGTTTTTCGATCAGGAGACAGCCAGGTAGCTTGGTGTATCTTTTTATGCTGGAATCTGGTGCTGCAGACTACCATGTTTCGGGCCCCGGCGAAGTCGATCAGCCTCTGTCCGTTACCGGATGTTTCGTTGTGCAGGCTAAATTTTCCGACTGTGGGACCAAAAATTCCCTCCTTGCCCACCCTGGCGTTGAAGTCGCCAAGCACGATTTTTATGTCGTGGCGGGGGCAGCGCTCATAGGAACGTTCCAGGCGCTCATAGAAGGAATCTTTGGTCGCATCGTCCTTCTCTTCCGTCGGGGCGTGGGCGCAAATTAGCGATATGTTGAAAAATCTGGCTTTGATGCGGATTGTTGCGAGACGCTCGTCCACCGGAGTGAATGACAGTACTTGGCGACGAAGTCTCTCTCCCACAACAAATCCGACACCGAATTTGCGCTCCTTTACATGGCAGCTGTAGTAGACGTCGCAAGGTCCTATGGTTTTCTTTCCTTGCCCCGTCCATCGCATCTCTTGGATGGCAGTGATGTCAGCCTTTACTCTCACGAGGACATCAACCAGCCGGGCAGAGGCACCTTCCCCATTAAGGGACCGGACATTCCAGGTGCATACCCTCAAATCATAGTCCTTAGTTCGTTTGCAGGGGTCGTCATCAGTGTTGGAAGTTCTCATCCGAGGCTTTGTATATGCTTTCATTGGGGGGAGGTTTTTAAGTGGCGGGTCCCAAACCCAGCGCACAACCAGCTATCCTGGAATGTTTCGCCTTCTCACTTTAGCTCACTCCCGAACGGGTGTTCGGAAGCTACCCAGAGGATACTTGGGCTAATCCCGGGAGTTGTGAGCTGCTTGAACCATATGCAGAAGAATCGTCCTGGCCACTCCCAAGTGAATGGCGATCAGTAACTTTCCCCACTTGCGTGGACTTCTACATATGGAACCATCCTCCCTCGGTTACCCCTTGGCCATGGCAAATCTCCGAGAGCATTTCATGAAAAAGCTCTTCATACAAAAAAACACCATCTGAAGCTCATGGTGAAAAGAATTTAGATGTGTACTACCTAGTAGACTGTTATTCGGCTCTGAGCGAATTTTCCACAAAGTTTAGCTTTAGTGAAATTTGTTGAGGTGAAACACAAAACGAATGACGTAGAGTGAAAAGATCCCCTCAACAATTTTTTTTTCACCATCTCTAACGAGCAAACCTGGTATTTATCATCCTTGTCTGAAACTGTGGAAAAAATCAAGACTCACACCACAAATAGGAGAAAGAGCTCGGCCAAACAACCATTAAAGGGTGTAAGCGCCAATTATTATTTTTATTGTTATTAGTAGGCGGCTATTTCAAAATTTGTAATTGACTCTAAGAAGCGGTAATTTTTGAAATCGCTGTATTTTAGTAGCCAATAAGTATAAAATCGGCGACAAAATTTCTGGCGCTTAATTTTCTCCATATCACAAATGAACGAAATTTTTTGTATGTGGGGAAAATGCGGGAAATTATAAAATCAATGGGGTTTTTGAGCAACTTCAAAACTTGCACTTTATTATACTTGAATTTAAAATGCTATATAAAATTGCATACCAAAAATCTTTCTAAAAATTCTAAAAAAAGCCGTAGAATTGGGATAGAGAGTTTGTGGAATTTTTTCAAATTTTTGCAGAAAATTTTGAAATTGGGTTTATATGGTTTTAGAGCCATAGGTAGGTAGGTGAAATGGTTGAAGTACCAGTCTGGTACTCCTCAAGTAACACTAAAGCGCCGTTTTGATACCATTTTGATACCTCCAACAAGGCAGATATCTACAGCCAACCAGAGTTGTTGATGTAATGGAAAACGTTGATGGGATTTGGTTTGGAGACCTCCCCCAGGCTATCGAAGGAAGGAGCACTCAGTGCCCTTAATCGCCTAGCTGCCAAACCCAGACACTTACAGAGAAAGTACTCAACTGTCTCTTTCTCTGAAATGTCCCCAACATTTCTGCAATGAGGATTAAATGGTAAATCTAGTGTTTTTGCGTGTATGCCGATCGAGTTGCGAAATTGAATGGCGAGGCCCATAATGGAATGGCCCAGAATTTTATGCGTCCTGTGTCCCTTGTACTGGGGCAAACGAGTTTTCGAAATAGCACAGGAAGAAATACAGCTCCAGCTGTCGAGCGCTTTTCTGGAAAATAGTGACCATTTAATAAGATTTTTTCTTTTCAAAATTGGTCAAAATGTTGAAGTGATATCATTTTGTCCCTCGGTGTAGTGACGTAAAGACAAAGCTGAATTGTACTACAAAAACTATGGAAAACATGCGTCGGGTGTATAAAATTAGTCACTTTATTTGTTTTATTTTCTATTATTTTTAGTATTTACTCATTTCAACTATTTTTGTTCTGTTGCAATGATTGCGAAAATCCGGTTATTCCTTTTGGCAATCGAAGCGCCAATTTACTTCGACAAACATGATGCAGGCCTGTTCAGTTACAAAGCTATTTAATGTGAGTAAATAATGGCGATTGAATAAACAAAAATTAAATCAAAAAACGCCGCCACTTCTCACTAAACATTTCTTCTCCACAATGACTCGTTCCAAATCGTTTTTGGCATAAGTGGCGCAAATGTTTTCGCCCAGTTTGGGTGCCAAAAATTTTCAAGCTACTATATAAAACTGGAGACAGACGTACATACATACATATGTATGCCCATGTATGTATGTATAGAGATAAAATAAGCCGCAATTTTTTTTACGTTGTTATAAATGCCAAATCATATTAGGAAATAGAAATAGCAATCATAGAAATTATTTGCCAAAAGTGCTTTGTAAATTATATTGGTGGGAGGCAAACAATAAAAAAAAAGATCTGAAAAATTCGAATGATAAATATGACGAATCATTTTATCGCACACTTGAAATGCACTGGCGTTGTTTTTTTCACAGTAAAGTAGTAATAGAGATGCACATACATACATACATTTATGCTTTAAAGACACACCTGTAGTAAGCTGCCCGTATGCTACTTAGCTAGTAAATGGGCTTTCGATGAAAAGTAAAATAAAGTCTCATACCAAAAATTGCGTTTTAGTACTACAATCGGAAAATTAAGCCATCACCTACGCAAATGGACCGAAACTTTTTGACTTTGTCAGATCCCGAAACTTGAAGTATTTTGGTACCAAATTCCAGCAGAAAATCCAGAAAAAAATCAAGCTATGTGGTTGTTTCAAATAAGCGGTAATCGAGAAACATATTTCTATCATTGTGATATTTCAGATGTAATCACGACCATCTGTCGTTCAGAGGAGGCAGAAAACTAGACACCTGACGAAGGATTTACGCGCCATTTTATACTACAGGGTGATCGACTTGAAGTGTTACCAACTTCACACTGCTTGTATCGGTAAAACAGCTTATGACATCAACGATAAAATTGTTCTAATGACAGTTCAATATATTGTTTATAAGGCATCAAAAGCATTTGCGTATCTGTTTTGTTGAATTTTTTTTCTGTGATGGAATTCAAACGTAATAGTGTGATTGCGTTATATTTGGCTGGAAAATCACAACCAGCCATTGTTCGTGAGCTCAGTCACCTCAAAGTGAATAA
This sequence comes from Anastrepha fraterculus, assembly GCA_037575425.1. Lineage (NCBI taxonomy): Eukaryota > Metazoa > Arthropoda > Insecta > Diptera > Tephritidae > Anastrepha > Anastrepha fraterculus. Next base: position 107,499 of record JAYXIM010055425.1, on the reverse strand, counting down.
AATGTTCATGTACCGCACTATAAAACATTACAATGACACTGGTAGCATTTCAAAACGCTATGGAGGTGGACCAAAAAAAACCGCAACAACGCCAAAAATGGTTCGGAAAGTGAAAGCTCGACTTGAACGAAATCTACGTTGAAGTGGAAGAAAAATGGCCAAAGAACTGAAAATATCGCAAGACAGCATTCGATGCATATTGAAAAATGAGCTCAAGGTCAAGGCTTACAAGTTCCAAAAAGCACACGATCTTTCACCCCAGCAAAAAAGTTCGGTGCGAAAGAGCAAAGGAGTTGTTGCGATTGCACGAACGTGGCGAATTTCATAACATTGTGTTTTCTAATGAAAAAAATTTCCCAATTGAGCAGTTCATAAACACTCAAAACGATCGTTTTTACTTGACCGAACGCTCATACGAGAATTTGAGCCTACGTATGGCCACTCGAAGCAAACATTTCGGTAGTAGACCATGGACGTTCCAACAGGACTCGGCACCGTCTCATAAAGCTCTTGTGAACCAAGAATGGTTAAAAAATCATGTTCCACACTTCGTTTCGTCCCCACAATGGCTTTCGAATTCGCCAGACGCAAATCCGATGGACTATTCCATCTGGTCCATTTTGGAGCCAGTGGGCCAAAATACCTCAATATTACATTCGTGCAGCATGCAACTAATTTTTTGACCGTTTGAAGGCAATAGTCAAGGCAAAAGGTGGTCATATCGAGCTTAAGTCTTTGAAATCAATAAAAACTAATTTCACACAAAAAAGTTATAGTGTCTTGAATAGGTAACACTTCATATCGTTCACCCTGTATATGCGTGTGTATACATAGCCCCTTTAATCTGAGGAATGTAAAACTAGATTGTAATTGTGTGACATATCATAGACCATAAAAAGCCCACTGATTATGATCTCATTGGTCTGAGCAAGATTTTCTTACCGCACAGGCAAACGAATGAATTTTCGGTTTCACTGTAAAATAAATAAATAATTGACGCATACAGTTCTGTTAGGTGTTTGGTCAAGCTCCTACTGCTTTTTCTGGTATGCGTCTTGATGTTGTTCCACAATTGGGGGGATCTACAGTTTTAAGTCGACTCCGAACGGCAAATGGTTTTTATGAGGAGGCGACCGCTAAAAAAAATGTTATGTCTTATTTGATGTTCATGCATGGAGATTCAAACCTACGCACTCCCGAATGGCAGTCTCGCAGCAATCCATTCGGCTACGACGGCCGCCTGTTTCACTTTGGTCTTGTAAATATGAGGTTTTTTATTTAGATGGTAGGTTACCCACACCCAGTGGGGGTAGTTTAGTCATAATTAAGGTCATTGCGAATTGAAATAGAAGAGCGAATTTTTGTTATTTATTTGTGCGAATTTTCTCGCATACATAATTTGTACTTGTAGAAATAACAACTGCCCTAAAATAAAACTTGAGTCTTAAGTAGGTTGCTCTTCACCGATTCAAGAGTTGAGAACTGAGAGGCGTATTAATGAACTTCAATAACTTTCTGAATTTCTGGCAAGTGCTTTACTAAGCAAGTGTTTGCTGCATGATCTCTACCGTCGACGCCATGTAAAAACGTTTAACTTAATACAATTGTTGTTAGAATTCCGCCCACTAAATTAATGATATTAAGAAATAATTTCTTCCTCGCGTGAAGAATTTCCATTAAAACCAACACTTTCTTAAATCCTAATCAAATTTACTCATCCCTTTATTATCGCTCGCTCTACCCAATCAACACATCTTCACCTGGGGAGAGCAACAAAAGCGACAAGTGCCCGAGATTAAAATTCGGTTTTATTGATATTTGTTTATTTATGACGTACTGGCACGCGCTAACATTTTTGCCTTCCAAAGCAGCAATATCCCATTGGGAGAGGTAAACAATTTAGTGAAACAAAGTTGCATGGAGCAGTTTAAAAGAGTGATGAAAGGGGGAGAGTTGGCACGCGTGTATATTTACATATGTAGATCAGAAGCCCAAACATTGCCGCCATGGGAGCCGGTAATGAGTGCACAGTGGCAGGCATTTTGTACATACAAACATACAGTTTATGTACATTCATAGAAGTAAATACATGCATACATAATAATTCGAGTGGGGCGAGCTTTTATGTTTTTGTTGGCATGCGTGCCGCTCACATTGGATACTTGACGGAGGTGAGAATGTTTATTTTAGTGCGTGCGCATATATGTATGTATGCTGAGTGCTGTTTTTGTTTGTTAATGTGCCAATGTGTTTAAGTGATTACATACAATGGTGTGATTAGAAAGCAGCAGCGCGTGTGTGGTTTTGTGTTGCGGCTTGTGCGAGGTGCGCGAGTGTTGAATGTCGCCAAATTTGGTGAACTACCAACTTTGACATTTTAGATAATGAGAAATTTTCATCGGCAGCGGTTTAATGTGTGCAATTTGTGTGTACATGCATTTATGTAAGCTGTTTATTTGATGTAAAGGCATTGTATAATATAATAAAGGGTGGTTAAGTTTCAAGGGCCGGTGTTGATTTTGAATAAAATACTTTTTTTTTTTTTGAATTATTGTCAGTTCTCTTTATTATGATAATATTGGTGTGGCTCAATTACGTATAGAATAAAATATCGGCCAAATAGCCGCCGAGACTTCGGCGGCACACCTCCAAAGACCACCAAATGCAAATAGTTCCTTATCTAAAGGATGGTTAAGTTTCAAGGGCCGGTGGTGTTTTTGAATAAAATACATTTTTTTAGGAAATTTCTGCCATTTCTCTATATTATGATAATATTGGTATGGCTCAATTACATATGGATTAAAATATCGGCCAAATAGCCGTCGGGACCTCGGCGGCACACCTCAATCCGATGGTCCAAATTTTCGATGACGCTGAGGCATAATTGAGGTTCTAAGCCGTTAATGTGCCGAATTATCTCATCTTTTAGCTCTTGAATTGTTGCTAGCTTATCGACGTACACCTTTTCTTTCAAATAACTCCAAAGAAAGAAGTCCAACGGTGTCGTTGACGTTTGGGTGAGGTTCACATTCAACATCGGCCCTTGAAGTTTAACCACCCTTTATAATATAATATAAAGACCGGCAGTGATATACCATATAAAACAGCAAGAAAATCGTTATAAGATGAATTAAAAAATTGAAAAAATAAAACCAACAAAAATAATGTACAGTGTAAACTCCCTTGGGCGCACACTAACCATCAGTCAACTTTTGTCCGCCCAATAGAGGTGTCCACTCAACGGGAGGGTAGCTTATCTCAGAACTTTTTAACTTTTTAATTAATTGAATAATATATCTTATTTGAATAAAAAATATTGATATTATATCATGCAAACAAAAATGTGTATGTATTTTTTCAAAAGTGCATATTTCATTTATGTGCATAAGTGCATTTAAAGTAATGGCGAAAATAAAAGTAAATTTTATATTTCAGTCAATGAACTACATAAAACAGGAAATTAGATTCATTACTTCAAAAACTTGGAAATTGTTTGTTGACCTAAGTTTTTCTGTTTTTTCAAAAGGAAACTATTTTGCAGATGGTTTTCCAATTTCAACAATTTGAAAGCAGTATAATAATTGTTCCTACACATCCGTTTTGACAGAATAATTTGTTTATTTTTGACGTTGAGCGCAGTCTGTGTTTTTCCAATTTCGAACCAAATAAGGAAAATCGGTCTTAATTCTATCGAAATTCCATACAGAGACTCAGTGATGACATTATACCAAATGTACTGAATTAATTATTTTTTATCTGGAAAACGTATGTTCGCCATATTTGATTAGTAAAACTTATATACTCCTGGCCAATGCCCGGACAAACAAAATATTTTTCTCGTAAGCGTTAATAAAATCACGGCGTAAACCAAGCTAATGCCTTTCCGTAAAAGGTTCGCGTTCGCTCAATAGACCTTCGCAAGAGAGTGACCGCTTCAAAGACAGTGATTTGTTCCGAAATTTATACTTAAAACTTGGTGTGGGAAAAAGTGTCCGCCTAAATATAATAGAGGTGTCTTATAGAAGAGGTTTCACTGTATAACAAAATAAAATGAAATAAAGTAAGTTAAAATTGAAATAAAAAAATGTACGCATAAAAAGGTAAGAAAACGATGTAAAAATATGGCGAGGAAGAAGAAGAAAAAGCAGAAGTTTTAGAAAAAGAAAATTGTTTAATACGTTTTAAGATAAATGAAAATAAAATAAAATAAAATAAAACAGATAAAATATTTAATATATAATAAAATGCAGCAAGAAAGAATGGGGAAAATGAAACAAGTTAAAAGAAAATAAATTAAAATAATTTGAAACAAAATAATATTAATATAAATTAAAATAAAATAAAATAACACAAAATAAAATAAAATAAAATGAAGTAGAATAAAATAACATAAAACATAATAATTTGAAACAAAATAAATTAATATAAAATAAAATTAAAATAACTTAAAATAAAATAAAACCAATTAAATAAAGTAAAAAGACAACAAGCAATAAAGAATGGGAGAAATAAAAAAAAAAACTAAAATAAAATAAAATATTGTAAAATTTTTTGAAACAAAATAAAATTCATATAAAATAAAATTAAACATAACTTAAAATAAAATAAGACAAATGAAATAAAAAAAATATTTAATGCATAATCGGTAGTCTAGCGTAAGTGCACTAGCCTCCCATCCCAGAGGTTGTGGGTTCGAGTCCCAAGAAAAGTACGATCCTCGTACCATTCCAAATATACCTACTTTCCCTGTTTCTAAAAAAAAAAATTCCTCCAAACCCATTCCTCAAACCCAAAAATCTTATCCATTCCATCCTTACTCCTGCACAATAGTCAGCGCATTATTTGCATTGCGGCTGCTAAAACAAACACTTTCAGATCGCACCAGTGGCGCCCGCAAGAGGAAGCGGGCAACCGCGGTAATAACGCAGACACACCACTTTAGCGAAGTCCTCAACCATCTGTTCGATCCTTCTGCCAGAAAAATGTTAAACACAGATGGTGCTCCAAGCAGTAAGAAGGCGTTGCTTTTAAGCTACGCTAGGTGGGTATTTCCACCACTTAGGACTGATAGCGGCAGGCTAATCACCTAACTATCCTGTCAGAAATTAGAACATATTCGCGAAACCAATTCAAAACAAGTCTTGTCGAGGCCCCATGCTCCCGAAAGGAGTGAACAAGGAACAAACAAAAAAATGAAAACCAAGCAACAAAAAATGGGGAAAAATAAAAAAAACTAAAATAAAATGAAATTAAAAGTAACTTAAAATAAAATAAAAAAATAAATAAGGCAAGAACAAAGTTAAGGAAAGAAAAGTTAACGAAGCAAAGAGATAACAAACTAAAGTTATACAACAAGAAAAATTTAAATGGAAAGAAGGTTTTCAATCTGAAAAAAAAACTAAGTAGCATATGTTGATATGAGTTTATTTAAAAATATATATCCATTTAAGAGAGTTTCATATACAGCAGAAATTCGAATTGAATATTGGATGCATAATCAGCTATCTGTAAACGTAACTCCGAGCAAGGAGTTTTGAAACGATGACTGAATTGAAGTTGCAGTAAGAGCATCCCATGCACTAGCGAAAAAATATATTACATTTTGCAGGTCGATATTTGACAGTCAATCATCGATAGTCTCTCCTCGAGCAACAATATGACATCAGAGGGATTTTTTGTAGTTCAATTTGGTAAGCCTTATAACGTTTGATTCAAGGGCTGTATTAGAGCCACAGTTTTGAGGAAAGCACATTAACGCCATTTGGCTATTTTTAGCTAATGTATTAGCTTCTTTCTTTCATTTTAAGCAGCGTAAATTTTCTCTTTGCCATTATGAGACCACAGCATGTTAAATTAACGCAAAACTGTCATTTCGCGCACAAATATATTCGACGGTACTTCCTTTAAATTCATTCAGCTGATTAAATTCAAAAAATGTCATTACCAGAATGACATTGACGTTACTTTCCCGAGCTTTATTCCCAAAAATACAACGTAAAAAGAGGAAAAGAGAAAGACAAAACAAAAATGTTGGAAGTATCGAGGTAAAAATTGTCTAATGGGGAAAGTACTGAGTACGCAATGAAAAACAAAATTAGTAAAAATGTGTCGCAAGTATCGAGTTTCTACTGTAATTTCTAAGACAAAGCCACCGCTTAGCACGTTCAGCTAGCAAACTACTTAATCAATACAAAAGTAAAAAAAAAAATTCTTAAACTAACAGCTCTATTAATAGAATGTGCAAATATTGTGTGTCCTGCTAATATTGATCAAGAAAAGCAAGAGCTTAGCCACTTAAATAAAAATATAAATTTATTTGGAAAATTCATAATTCATAATTCATTAACATAAGCGGGCTTACATACATATAACGGAGTCACGTCCCTTCGGGATCGGGCGACTAAGATGGGCTCTAAGCTACCGTGGGGGTCGGAATGTTGCGGATAGCCGGAAAGCCTGTAGTAACAGGTTAGTTGTGAATAAGTTTTTAACGAATACCATAAACTGTGTCAAAGGTGAATAGACACTGCCTTATCAAATGAGTGTCTCCCTCACCATGTATGGTGAGCAAAACAAGTCCAAGAGCGACGACAGTTATCGGCTGCCTGGTCAGCAATTGTACCCCAGGTTTGGGGCGGCTGTTTGATAGTGGACATTAAGACCGAGGTCTTAATTACGACCTACTGGAAAATGTTTATAACATACTGCCACGAGCTGACGGCTGCACCATTCTGTTTCCTTAGTAAGCAGAGTAAAATCTAGCTGAAATGGCATTCAGGTTAAAGGTGCAGTCATTAAAACTATGGCAAATCTCTAAGAACGCTCCACATGCCGTCGCCATTAAGTGTCGGCGTAGGTCTAGATGTAACATTCCTAGTTAGCACTGATTCGGCTCTGAACCTTGGGCTTTCATAAGGAGCCTTCGTCAACCCTCGCATGACCTCCATGCTAGCAAAGATAACCATGGAATCATGAATAAGTGACTACGCATCGGGATATGGGTAACGGCTTATGACTTGGGGCCCAACAATTGAACAATGAATTCAATCACTTCAAATAAAAATATTTTAGAAGAAGCTAAAATAGCAACAACCACTCCATCATTGGATCTACCAAAAGAGATCGCAGACGGCAGTAACAGCAGCGGGGAGCTAGTAAAAACTCCTTTCAAAGGAGCTCCAGATTGGCTCATTCGCCTCTGTTGATTGGAAGAACCAGATCTGCATCACCATGCATGCAGTACAGCAGTGTCGTAAAGGAGGTCATAACAGAAGAGCTCAATCGCAGGATCAGTGGTACGATTAGACAGCTAACGGAGATGATGGAACTTCCAAAGCGAAATATTAACCAGCCAATGCGTGATCTGATCTCGAGCATTTCTGAGCTCCATGGTTAGAAAGGCCGATTCTGACTTCTAGAATAAGGATGCTCAAAGGGACAAAAAGTGTGGTACCCGAAGCATAAAACGAATGCACGCAAACATTGTCTCTTATAAAGCGCGTCATGGACGGAACGCCACAATCGTTGCACGAAAAAAACCGGCGAAAAAGAGTAAAAGCGACTACGATGGAACTCTGAAAGCAACGCCGGTATCAACGAAAGAGCAAACCAGTTCCGAAGGATGGAACACGGTAATTGCTAAGAAAAACCGTAAAGGAACCAACAATAAAACTCCAAACCCTGACAGGAAACAAACAGGCGAAGCAAACACGAGAGGAAATCGCAGGCGACAGAGACCGCCCCGTAAAGACGCGATCGGTGTTAAAAGCGTGGGCAATGTCTCATATGGAGATATTCTGAAACGTGTGAAAACAGAGCCATGTTTACAGGAGCTTAACTCGAAAGTGTGGTGTTAAGAAAATCGCAAATGGAGACTTGCTATTGGTGCTCGAACGATCATCTGATCCAAACACCCTGAAGATCAACGAAGCAGTTAAAGCTGTCTTAGAAGATGTAGTTGAAGTAAGGACACTAACTGAACTACGACAAATCGAACGGAATCGATCTCGACGAAATCACAATGAAAGACGAAGTTCATGAAGCTATAACTAACCAATTTAAGGAACTAAATGCACCTTCGTCTGCAGTTACTTAATAAAAAAAATACATATAAACATGCACATGTATGCATGTACAAGTTCATCATATACTTTTTGTTTACTGGTACGAACGGGACAATTATAAATTTCAAATGTTGAAATGTTCAAATTCATAATAATTTAGTTGTATCCTACGTTAATATTCTTTTTCTAAAAATTTAATTATGAAATGTTCTTTTTGTTTTGCATTATTTACGAATAGGTAATAATGCAGTTACCCAGCGTGTGCGGTTTTGTGGCGCTACTCCCACACCATTTGGCCCCAATAGGCATCGACCATTAGCGCGCGGCCAATAAACGGCTATTATGAGAATGAATTTCCTCGGCATTTAAACTTTAGGTGATTATTGAATTTATTGGTATTGCTTTATTTCGCATTGGAATTTGTTTGCTTTGCATGCCTCACTACGTTTGAGCTCAACTCATTAGGGAACTCACCTGCCAGATCAACTGCTAGCTAATATTGGAATAGCAGATATTCGTTTTAATTACGACAATAAATATTAAAACGAACGTGGAAATTGTGTTTGCCATTCACTATGCAATAGCAATACTTTTAGTGCATTTCTTCATACAAATAAATATAAATATGTCAAGCGAATTGATGCTAATAGGAGTTTCATGGACATTGATTCTGAAGCAATGCTTGGTTTAGTAATCAGAAAGAAAAATAAAAAGAATAGGAGTGATGGAGCGCGGCCGGTAAGAACTTTGTACGCCCACCCGGTGCACGTTTTCCAAATTTTATAATGCATAACTTTATCTTTTATGCAAATTTTGAGCAGATTTACTTCATTGATTCTGAACCTCTACCTGTTATAAAATGCCACGGATTTGTATGCATGTATGCTAATAACTGTGCACGGACGGAATGCTCGAATTTTCACAGAATTTTTGCATTTTAAAGCTAATCTCCCCTAGAAGGTTTTTTCCCCCAAAAATTGCATAAGCTTACCGAAGAAGCGAGTCTATAAGCCCAAACGTGTTGAGAAATTGTAAAATTAATTTTCAAATTTTTGTTATAAAACCTGGAAATGTTCACCATCACTCTGCATTAAAGAAGGACCATTCAAAAGACGCGCCTAGATGTTGTTTTAAAATAAAACAAGTAAAAATTTCAATTCCTTCGGGGTTGAATTTTTTTTTTTTGTATTGTAAAACACGGCTCTTAATAATTATATGTATAAAACCCCATCATTTAAATGGCTATCCTGGCAAAATCCGCCAAGCAGTCAATTGATGAATGCCTAATTATTGGGAACGTCGAGAAATCGATGTTGAAGGTTGTTCAGCAACAATTTACGCTATGGCAGCAATATCAACAGAGCTTGCAGTTTTTAATATGCCAGCCCTTTTTCTATCCTCAACATGATTTTAAATTTTCTCACCGAACTTTGAATTGAATTTTTTTCTTAAAAATCGATCATTTTCATAATAAGTTTCAATAATTTTAATGCGTTTGTGTATCGTGTAAAGTTGTTCATCTGTCGTACTGGATAAATGTCAAAGATGACATAGAAAAAGTATCGTGTATGATTTATTCCCTACAGACGTCTAGGTGCCACTTGAAATATCCTTGAAAATTTATCAATCGTATCCCATTCCTCTTGGTATTTTAATAATTTTTTAAAGAAGTATTTTTCAAATTTTTAATTTATTATTATTTGTGTGCATTTTCGCTATGCGCCAAACATTTTTTTAATTCTGCTTGAAAAGTTTGAAATTTATATGTACAAGGTTTAGAGCTTTGATTTATATGAGATTTGTTATAGAATAAACTACTTTTTTCTTCTTTAACCTAGTCTTATCCTATTTCGGGTCGGGTGTCCTTGTACGAAATCTCCAGGTCATACGGCCCTGAACCGTCTTTTCACTGTCGTTTCTGAATCGCATGTCGTTTTCAATGATGTTTTTCGAGGTTTTTGATGGTCTGTATCGCCTTCTTTTTACTACCTCCTTCTGCAGCACTTGACTCACTTCGTGATACTCTGGTTTTCTCATTACATGACCGTACCAACGTAGGCGGTTTTCCTGGAGCTTAGATTGGTTACATTTTCATTTTTCACCAGACACCGGAGGCTGCTTTCCAGCTTTGTCATCCACATTGAATTGGGTGAGCAATTTCCAGTTCGAAGGTGCCATATTCGCTGACATGCGAGCCAAGGTATTTAAAGCTATCAACGATTTTGAGAGGGGCGTTATTTATTGTAAGAGCTGGACTCTCACAGCTTGCTATGACAAAATGAAACTCGATTGCTTCGGTCTTTGTGCGACTTACTCGTAGCCAATTCGAATCAAGGGCGATAACACACCGATTCAGATGGTTTTGTCGCGTGCGAGAAGGGCTTTATCGTCAGCATACAGTAGTGCTCAAGGGAGATTGCCCTGGATTTCACGCGTAAGGAAGTCCTTCACCGGATTAAAGAGAAGAGGACTTGAATCTGAGCCTTAATGTACGCCTACATTAACATTGAAGGCTTAGTCAGCCCACTCGCACATTTTACCTGGATAGTTACTTGACGGTAGTTGTCAATGACGTGTTTAACGATGGTTTCCGGTATCAATTGCTTTTTTAAAGTCGTCCAAACGAGATCTCTGGGCACGCGGTCGAACACTCTTTCGAGGTTAATGAAGACTTCAAACAGATTTTCTTTATTTAGTCGGTGTTTTTCTATGGCCGTACGAAGAATGTGAATCAACAGTCGACTTTCCACGCACGAAACCGAACTAGTTGTTGGTGATCTAAGCGATACTTCTAATATATGCGTCGAGGACTCGTTCCCATATCTCTATGAGTTTTATTCCCCAGTAGTTTGAACAGTACCCGGCATCGCTTCCGATTTTGTAGAAAAGGATAAAATAGCTATTACCCCACACTTCCGAAATACCCTCCGCTGCAACCTTATTAAAGAGAGATATGAGCCAGAGTATACCTGCTTCATCGATAACATGAAAGATTTCAGATTTCAGGAATCAGATCTGGACCAAGCGCTTCATTCCTTTTCATTTTGGCAAGCGCGGCATAAACTTTGACAGTTGTGATTTCGCTCAAGGGTACTTTGATTGGGTTGCACATCCTAGTTTCACTGGTCATTAAGTCAGTCTCCGTGCAGTCATTAAGATTCTTATTCCTAGCACAAACTTTTAACACATTGTTTTTTTAAGATACTCAATTATTGTGGAGACTGTTTTGTTTTTATTGTTGTTGATGATGGTGTTTGTAGTCCGAATTCATTGATTTTCAATGCCATGCTCTTAGGTCACTAAAGTGCTATTTGCGCCCAATCTTTAAACTTTACTTAAGAATTTGGTACATTTTCAATTTTTTTTTAGTATTTCATTTTTCATTATCATAACCTCTATCAAATTTGACCAAATTTTATTTACTACATAATTATTTTATGATATTACCACTAGTCGCGCTCCCATTAAAAACTATATTCAGCGACTCTCCTATTTTCGTACCTGCTCATATTTTTATTTTCGAAAAGCAACTGTCTACCAAGCCATCTCTCAACAACATCTCTCCCATTAACGGATATCTTCGCTGCTAGTCATCTCACTATCAAAGCAAAAACAAAGGCCTTTACGCATTGCATTCTATGCTCACACTATAAAAGCTCTCCGCACCAACAACATAGTATAGCTGCAATCGGAGCAGCTTAAGAACAACACATTCGTTCGATCTAAGACATCTGTACATAGCACATCCTCACCTCGTATATTTTTTCATTTTATTTATTTCCGCACTTACAGTTAATTTAAATAAAGTTAATATAAAGTATAAATATAAAAAGAAGCTCCGCTTGCTCCACCAATCGCCTTTTAAGCATTTGTGAAAATTATTGCCGTTGTCATTGTCACGTTCTCTGTGATTTTCCCAAATTTCATTATCAACTGTTTTTATATCAAGCGAGATATATGTAAGTATTCATGTGACGAGTTTCGTAGAGATATGTCAATATTACCTAGAGTAAACACAGACAGGTAAACATACCAAATCGATTACCCTCATATTTCTGAACATTTTGGTATACATATCGTTCGCGGGAAGAACGTCACAAAAACAAACATTTTTTAGATACAAAAGTATTTATGACGCAAGCCCTTCTTTTATGTTATGCAAAAAAAAAAAATTATTTATTTATTTATATATACATATTGTATTATATTTTTATTTATTACAAATTAGTTATAAATAAAATATAATATAATAATATAAAAAAATAAGTTAACATATTTATAAGGGAAACAAGCTTTCGTCCCGCAAAAATTATGAAACTAAATAACTCTGTTTAGCCACAAAGCTTTTTTGGAGGCTAATATTGCAAAGAATAAAGAAGACCAAATTCGTTTGACAATTACAAATTTATTTATAATACTAAAATATCACTGAAGGCTGATTCGAATTAGCTCGTGTTGTCTGATTGGCGATGAGATAAACGAATGATCAAAATTATGAAAAGCAAAAGGGGAGAGACCTGCTGGCGCCCACGCATAGGGCGCAGAAGGCAAGCAGAGTGCAATAGCAATAAATATTACATATGTATGTACGTATTGTACATTAAAATGCTTTCATATTTCTCCTTGCTTCGCACAGCAAGTTACGATACGCATGCATGTACTTATACATACGTATGCTATATGCATATGAGAGCTCTGTACGCATGTGAGAGCGAACGTTGACTGCGCTGCTTGCAGTTATTTCGCTGTTCGCTTTAACTGCGCAACCAAACAATCTCATTAAAAGAATATGTGTCTTGACTTTTACTTGGGCAGGCATAGTAAATAGAAAACTTTGAAGCCGTTTTTCTCGAATTTTAGGAGTTACAATGAGTTACGACGTCTCAACAGCTAACGACCGATATGTTTATTCTATCTCGATTCCCTTGGATTGTCCCAAACAACCATTACGCGAACAAAGTTCTAATGCCCTAGTGTGATGGTGCGCTCGGGTACAAAAATAATGAAATTCAAGTTGCTCAATTGATTGAAAATAAGTACCCTCATATTTATACCTGAACAATTTATTATTATTGTTCATATAAAAAAGAGCTAAATGTCAGATGAGAACCCGAAACGAGTAAAATTTACTTATAAACTTTAAACTTTTAATTTTCTGTTAAGCAGTTTTATTATTAAATTTTAGATGAATAGGTTGAAATTAATGACTGTATACTGATATAATAGCAAAGCACAGGATTCGATCTTTAAATCCAGACAATTTTCCACATTTAATATGAATTAAATTTTTATACTTGCCTAGTTTAGAGAGTTTTGGCGCCGAGGTGAATAGTTGATTGAAATAAGTATTTAAGCTCTATTTGCGCACAAGGACAGTTTATTTACTAAGCAGCGAATCACCAAGAATCTTAACTCATTGATAATTCGTATATGGAGCAGCTGAGCAGTGGCAATGACCCAGAAGAAGTGACACTTCTGCATGGTTGTCAGGCGACCGGATTATTAGACCCATTTCAAATACGAGCTCAGTTGGCAATTAGAATTTTCTCTTTCGGTAATTTGCCTGCAAAAAAAAAAATTAGAGCAGTCTGCTAAAAAGCTATTTTCGTGTCATACATTTCGTAAGTGGCTTCAAACTTGTTTAGAGTGCTCAGATCCAGAGTGGTGCTCGGCTTGCGCCTGTAGCGCCGCCTCCTATTTTATAAATTGTTTGGCTGCATTAAGTCGAAAACTAAACAACGCAAATTACTCGTTTTCGCAGGCCCCTTATAATAGATCGCTGGCTAGAAGTGGATTGGACAACGATGTGATTTTTTATTTTCAATTATTATTTTCTTTAAACTAGATAATTTGTTTGGTTTAGTAGTGTATCTTCAACCAGTCATAACTTCTGAAACCTGCGAGACTTAAGAGCGAAAAGTGTCTTATTTAAAAGGGAATTTTTCAATGTTTTTAATGGTTAGATTATTTGTTGGAAATGAACAATATTTTGTGGGGAAAACTGCGAAGATAATGAAATGAAAATACAACCAGACTTACAGCCCTTCCAAGGATACTCTATTTATGCAAATCTGATTACCGCCATTTGACTTATAAAGGGTGGTTAAATTTTAAGGGCCGATGTTGAATGTGAACCACACCTAAACTTTTTTCTAAATTTCATTTGATATTTTTCAATTTCAGACTAACTCAATTTGAATCATGGAAAGATACATAATCCAGCAACGCGTTAAAGTTATTCAGGCTTATTATGAAAACGGGCGTTCAAATCAAAATGCATTTCTCGCACTTCATCTTCAGTGATGAGGCACATTTTCACCTCAGTGGATTCTTCAATAAGCAGAATTGCCGCATTTGGGGGAATGATATTCCAAGAGTGATTGCCGAAAAACCACTGCACCCACAAAGAGTGACTGTTTGGTACGGTTTATGGGTCGGCGGCATCATTGGGCCGTATTTTTTCCAAAATGAGACCGGTCAGGTAGTTACTGTGAATAGTGTTCGCTATCGTAAGATGATAAGGAACTTTTTATGGCCCGAATTGGAAGATATGGATGGTGGACGATATGTTGTTTCAACAGGACGGTGTCACTTGTCACACAGCTAACGAAACAATGTCTCTTTTGCGCAAAAAAATTTGATGGCCGAATAATCTCTCGTCGCGGCGACGTCAATTGGCCGCCAAGATCATGTGATTTGAAGCCGTTGGACTTCTTTCTTTGAGGTTATTTGAAAGAAAAGGTGTACGTCGATAAACCAACAACAATTCAAGAGCTAAAGGCCGGCACATTAACGGCATAGAACCTCAATTACGCCTCAGCAACATCGAAAATTTGGACCATCGAATAGAGGTGTGCCGCCGAGGCCTCGGCGGCCATTTGGCCTCAATAATTTCCATTAAAAAAATGTCAAAATTTGTTTAAGCTCAGTTTGAGCATAAATTTGGGGCTTGTGCAAAATTTAAGCGCAACCGAGGACCGTTTGGGCGAAGTTTTTTACTTTTAACTTGGAATGGCATGGGTGTATGCGTGTGTATATTTGTGTGGATTGTTACTGAGTAACAATAAAATTTATGTGGTCTTCTCCAATCCGTTGAAAGGATTCAGTAACACTAAAACGTATATATATACATATTTTTCATTTTTCCCGTGACTATTCTAAGTTTCTCCATTAAAAAAAACAGTTTTTAAGTTTTTAGGTAGTTAGGGGATGATTTCACCGTTTAAAGGGGGTTGGAAATTTGAATACACTATTTTTTTATTTTAAAAGTTTTTTTGAATTTTTCATAAAAATATCCCAATTAACGGGTGTGTTTTGATGTAATAAAAGAACTTAAAATGGGGCTCAAACAATTTCTTCCAAAATCATTTATGAGCATTAAGAAACACTATTAAAATCGATCAAAACTGGATCCTGTAGCATTTTTGAACAAAATTGGGCGAAAACTCTTCACTCTAAACTGTTCGAAGACAAAAAACCTGTTTTGACGAATCAATCCAAAGACGCAAAAACGATTCAAACCGCTGAACCGAACTGACCAATTTTGGCGTCTGGTTCACGTGCCTGCTATATAATGCAAAGAGGTGGCCGTTACCTTTATTAAGCGAGTAAGATACCTCCAGATTTTTTAAAATCTGAATTTGACTCGAGTAAAATATTATACTCCGTTCTAGACTATCTATCAGCATTATTGATTTTTTGCTTTGTGGAAAGCGCGTGAAGCAGCAGCACAAATAAATCAATTCTATGAAAAACAAAAAAAAAGGCATTCTTAATTCAACTTTAGACTGTTTTTATCAAGAAACACTGGCAATTCAGTAGCTCTTTATATGAAGGAGACCTTTCTACGCTCTCAACCAAAATTATTTTAATTATCTGACCCAACCTTCATTTTTACACTTAGATTTTAGACAAATTTGTTAAAATTTCTTAGATTCTCATCCCTCTATAAAAAGAAAAAAATAGGTTAATGATAAACTCAGAGTGGCACTGAATCTTCCATTTCTTGGTAGAAACTAAAAAGTTCTAAAGGGAAGGGAAGAGCATCTTAATGCACACATACATACACACACGCGCACTTCTTTACGCCCGTATGTTTTTCTATCCTCGGAATCTCAACGCCAACATCTATAACATCAGCATCTACAACAACATCTGCATCTACACAAACATCTGCATCTACACCAACATCTGCATCTACAAAAAATCCCACCTGCCTATACTACAATACATTCGTACGTATTCATATTAGATTAGCATTTTTATTGAAAAACATTTTCACACTGTCGAAAAAAATTTGCATGCACAGGCACTAACGAATATCTATCTAAGTGTTCAAACATTCGCTTTCTGATTGCATAATTCTGTTATTTTCTGTTTCTGTTTTGTATGCAGGTGTATCGACATGCAACAACGCCCCTTGCATGTTCCCTCATACTTATGCAAATATATGCACACAAGTTTATCCTAGATTGCCGGTCACATACGTACACATACCTGCATATATTTGAAGTTTAATTTGTAATATTTCCAATTTGTTTATAAGCCTTGACTAGCGAAAATCATTCGGGCTTGTTTGTGAATTTTTTAAATTACAGTGTTTACGGTTATTGCCGTTATTAATGCAGAAATTAAATTTTATTGCATATGAAATGCATTGAGAAAAATTGGGACCGAATTCTCAAACGCGTCAAAAGTATTGGAGTTGTTGGTCTAAGAGTAAAAGCCGGCTGGGGAAATATTACTTCAACGGAAATGTGTACTCCTACTCATACTCATTTTTTTATTTTAGTAGGCATATCAAATGAGAGAGGACGCTTTTAAACTTCGTTCTTCTTGCAGGCGTATACAAAAAAAATTGTTGAAATTTCCCCTTATGAAATAAAGTATACGCAATGGTTACCATAAGAAATCTATATATCTTCTAACGAAAGGTTAACAAATTTTTTTTTAATATCCTCTTTCGTTTGATATCCATATTAATATCATGGAGTTAGTAAAAGTACTAGAAACTATTTTTTGAAATATAGTCCTTTGAAAATTTGAAGACCTTTAAAAATTAAATTGATGAGAAATTAAAAATTTGATTATGCAGCATTGGTATATAAAATCTATATTATATATAGTTTCACGTGCATATGACATTTTTCTGGATAGCAAAAAAAAGCAGATTTTTATCGCACGGTGTTATCGGAGCTCCAATTTTTAATGCGATTTGGTAAATTGAGAGTCTTGAAGCCTTTAGACTAATTAAACATTCGACTGGATAAACAATTAATTCATCGTATTCAACACCCGAATCCATCGAAATATGTCACTTATCTACTTCCAAAGCTGGTTTTTCATAGCTGAGTGCTCATTTTGCGGCGTGACTGTAGCTCGTTCACAAAGTCATGAGCTCCTCTTTTCCATAACAATTTTCGTCTATTGCGTCAGCAAAAAGTAGATGTATATACTTTATATTAAAAGACAATTTCAATTAAAAAATAAGTGACAATGTCATTCTAAAAATAATTTATATCTAAAACTCATCCAATCATAATTTCTGCGATACTCATCGTAATAACTAATTTAGCCGTATTCATTGTATGATAATAACTAAGGAGACTGGTTGGACTAATGACGTGCCACTTTCTATGGGCAAAGCACATGGAAAAGGTAGGCATCTCAGACAGTGCACTCTGCCTAGCATGTGGAGAGGAGGATGAGACCGCGAACTACTTTCTGTGCGTCTCCACCGCCTTCGCTCGAATCAGGATTGCGGTATTTGGCACTCATGTGTTAAGAAGCGATCACCACGGCTCATTGACACCACAAGATCAACTCAGATTTCTTCGGAGGTCGAGTAGATTTAAAGAAAATTAAAAAGGGAATCCGAGTGCAGTAAAATGGATTTAATTGTGTCTGAGTGCTGTACTTGCTAGTCTGTCCCGACAAAAGAACAAAGTTCCCCCGTACTGTTAATTGGCATTTTCGCTTTAAGAATTTGGTTTCAACGCCATATTCAAATTATGTTCATCAAAGTTTGGTTTATTCTTTTGAACACATTTTTTTTTGGTGCCCGTACCCTAATCTTTAATTAAAATTTGCTATTAAATGAATGTTTCCTTTTCTTAGAAATATCTTTTAATTAAAAGTTGTTTATACACTCTCTATTTAATACCTATATCATGCCATTCGTGTGCAATCTGCCATAAGTTGCTATTTTTCAAATATAATCATGTGGCAACAACAGTTGTATACATTTTTTAAAAACAGGCTTCCAAAAATCTATCGTTTGATAGCCAGATCTCATCATTCAAACGAAATTTGCGGTATGTTGCCATTTTGGCAATAAAAATTATGTGGCAACACCAATTATATACTTTTTATTTAATCTTGCGCCTAAATCTATCGTTTGATACTCATATCTTCTCATACAAGTGAAGTTTGTGAATTTTTGCAATTGAAATCATGTGGCAACACCAGTTGTATATATGGTTTTTTTATTTCAGAACCTATTATTTGGCACGTATATCAGAATATTTAAGTGCAATTTATGATAAGTAGGTATTTTTTATAATGAAATTCAGGTGGCAACATTGAAAACATTATTTTTGAAATTTTCTACGTTTACATATGTACATACAGATATGTACATAACACTCTGCTAACATCCAAGGATGATAGATACCAGGTTTGCTCGTTAAGTATGGTGAAAAAAAATTATTGTTGAGGGGAATTTTGTAGAATCCAAATTCATTTTGTGTTTCACTAAGCTAAAGTTAAATTTTGTGAAACACAAAACGAATGACGTCGGCATTTCTTTTCATTTCGTTCAGAGCCAAATAACGGTCTGCTAGGTAGTACACCTCTAAAAATCTATTCACTATGGCTAACATATGCACATAACCTGACTCAAGGCAAATTCACACAAGTGGCCTTTTCTGTAGCAGCTGATTTGGTTTTTTTCTTGCAGTTGGCTACTTTTACTGCCAAAGGCATGCTTCTTCGTCGTTGCCTTTCGTGTTTGTTCACACTCTCATTGAAATTTTGACAATCAAACTACCGAATAGCAGAAAGAAAATACATGTAAATTTTGTTGTTGATCTACCGAAGTAAACTTCTATGAATTCGCCTTTAACTGACTATTGAAGACTGGCTTCACGTAATCATAGCTGAGTATCGGTAGTTAGTGAGCCATATTTGTGACGCTAAAAAAAAAAAAAAATTTCTTTATCACAAAATCTCTCAGTTCGAAGTGAGTAAGCTCCGGACGTTGCGGATAAGAATATCCTGAATATAAAATCCTGAACATAAAAACTTATTGAATGGATGTTGATTTTCGAAATAAATTTTCGTAGTTTATAACCGAGCTACGTTATATTATTATTATAAGCACTACTAAATAAAAAGTGGAGAAAGAAATTCTTAAAAACTCCACCGTGTATCATAAAAACATGAATTGAACCTTTTACCGACAATGAATATGCAGAGAATCGCCTAATGATGTTGAGTACGGGTGAATAACTAAAAAATAGTCAACTCATAAACCTTTTTTCTGAAATTTTATCACACGAAAAGCTGTACATCCAAAGCCTATTGAACGACCTGCCGAATTATGTCACTTATTTGATAACCAAAAGAAAAGAGTCAGCGCAATTTTATCGCTTTACGATAATAAAAATTTAAAAACTTTAATGTACGAAAAAGTGAGCAAAAGTGTAAACCTTTCACCACCAACCATTTATCTACCAAAAGGTGTAAAAGACTAACGAAGCTAAAAAAAATACTTAAAGACCAAAAACCAACCATCAAAACTCATTTCCCACAACACAAAAAACGACCGTGACTGGTTGGCTTTACGAGTGAATAGTTTATGTATGAACATACGAGTACACAAGCATAAAATGTAAACGACCTGCAGGCTATCGTTAGCTGAGAAACACTTTAAGCTTTTGACGTTTTATAGATTTTTGATGCGCTACGCTGGTTGACAGCTCCTTAAACTGACTGAAGCGCAGCCAAGCACAATTAGCAAGGGCGTATGAGTACTGCGGCGATTGGTGGCAAGTGTGGCGAGTGACTGACGACGACCTGCTTGACAGACTTGTTTTGGGTCAAATGGGCAAAAAGCGATGAGCGACCCAAGTGTTGTTGGCCAAAAGCTGCCATACAGATAGACAAGTACGAGTAGAAGCGGTGCGAAAAGGAGGTGTGGTTTTGTGCGCGACTCGTTTCATAAATGATAAATGCAATGTTGTGCCGCTTTGTGTTTGTGGTTGTGAAAAAATTGAATTAGTCATAGCTAAGTTGGCGTGCGCTCGACTTTTCGAGGCCGGAAATGAGGTAAATCTGATTCATCATGGCGAGCCATTTTACGGCATTTCGTTAATGTTTGCACAATGTTGCTTGAACGCCAAAGGAATTTTGTTTGTTTTAAGTGTACGAATATTTGTGTGCGTGTACACCTGTGCTGATAATAATAGTAGCGCGACATAGTGCAAAGTTTTAGTGTTCGTTTACTTTTTACTAAATCATTTTTTATTTTTTCCTAAAAATATAGTTTATATGGCAATAGAAATCATATAACTTCTAGTTTCAAACTTTGTGCATAATTCTAAAAAATTCCATCACAGAATTTTATCAAAATTTCAAACTTTCAGTGAGAATCTTTATAAAAGTTGTGGGTATGCAGTTTTTCGCTTATTAAATTTTAGTATATTAAAGTGCAAGTTAGAAGTAGCTCTAAAATTGCATTGAGATTTTTTGTTTTTATAAAAATAAAAAAAAAATCGAGCATTCATTATGTGGAAAAAAAATACTCAACATTGTGACAAAAAAACTTAAACTAGCACAATTTTATATTAAAATCGAGGTTTCAATTTTTTTTTATATTTCTTTTTAACATTTTTTTTTAGATTTTGAATTTTTTTTTTTGTTTTGAATATTTTCGTAAAATTTTTTGTTTTTTAAGATTTATGAAAAACAAATTTGTTTTAATAGTCTCCAAATATGTTTTTTTTTAATTTTTCTTTTAAGATATTTGAAAAAACATTTTTTTTAAGATTTTTGAAAAAAAATTTTTTTGTTTAAAATTTTTGCAACAAAAGTATTTTTTTTACATTTTCTTTAAGATTTTGAAAAAAAAACTTTACTATATTTTTAACCTTTTTAAGGTTTTGGAAAAAAAAAATTTTTTTAACTCTTTCTTAAATATTTTTATGATTTAAAAAAATATGGGTTAATAATTTTCAAACTTTTTTTAAATACTTCTTATAAGGTATTAAAACAAAATTTTTTAAGATTAAGATTTTTAAACCAAAATTGTTTTTTTTAAATATTTATTAAAAAATGTTTGTGTAATATTTCGTTTACACAGTTTTTTAAGATTTTTGAATAAAAAAGTATTTTTGTAAACATTTTCTGTAAGATTTTGAAAAAAAGATTTTTTTAAAGATTTTTCGAAAGAATTTTTTTTTATATTTTCTTAAACATGTTTTTAAGATAAAAAAAAAAATTTTTTTTGTTTGTTTAAAAAAATATTTAAGTTTTCTTAACATTTTTGAAAATAAAGTTTTTTTAATATTTTGCTTAAGATTTTGAAAAACAAGAATTTTTTAATAATTTTCAAACTTTTTTTAACTACCTACTTCTTTTAAGGGTTTAAAAAAAAATTGTAAGATTAAGATTTTTGAAACAAAATTGTGTTTTTAAATATTTTTTTAATATTTCGTTTAAACAGTTTTGTAAGATTTTTGATTAAGAAAATATTTTTCTAAACATTTTCTTTAAGATTTTGAAAAAAAGATTTTTTTAAACGTTTTTTTAAAGATTTTTCGAAAGAACTTTTTTTTTCTTAAACATTTTTTTGTTTAATATATTTTCAAACACGTTGTTTTAAGTTATCTTTTAATATTTTTCAAAAAACAATTTTTGATTTTTTTTAATTTGGCACAAAGTTGCAAGCTTTGAGCTACATATATGGCTTTTGTTGTAATATTTTTTGTTTTATTTTTTTAGTTTTCGTTTTGTCTAAGCTATGAGTATTGGAAATGGGACAGATGTGTCGCGTCGATTGAATACTCGTATTAAACACTGATGACAATGTCACAACAACATCATTAGAACCACACATAGCGACGCGACTATTAAGTTTAGTTCAGCACATGAAATCCTATTCTATTTTGTGTTTGTGTTTCGAAATATTCACAACAAGAATTCAGGTGCGCTTTTGCGTTGCTGCAACGTGCAAGCAACATCAAATATAACAACAAAAACAAGGAAAACTAAACAAAAACATCATTAAATTGTCCTACCTTTCCGTAATTGTTTTTCTCTTTTTATTGCGGTTATTGTTGCCTCTGTTTAATTCGGCCACATGGCCAGCAAGCGTAGACAAGGGACACCGCTGGTGCTGCATATGAGTGTAAAGCATATTCTTTAGTATGTTAGTATGTGCATGAGGCTATTTAGTCAAACTTCCCAGCAAGCACAAGACAAAATATTCTCCAACGTTCTCCAGTTTCTCAAATCGCATTTCTCAACTTGTGCTGAGGTTAAAAAATTTTTGAGAAATCAGTAAGAACTTTCTGGCAGCACTTATCTTCTCATTGCTATTTTTTTTATTTAATATAATTTTTTTTTAATTATTTACTTAGATTTTATTTAAGAAAATGGACTGAACTTGTTGAATGAAATAAGAAATTAAGGGGGTAGATACCTGTAAACGACCATATTTTCCCTGATTTTCATTAAAACTATTTAAAATGTCAATCGATTTTTTTTTTTTAAATTCTTCTTCTTAATTGGCGCGATAACCGCTTACGCGATTTTGGCCGAGATTAACAAAGCGCGCCAGTCGTTTCTTTCTCGTGCTAACCGGCGCCAATTGGACACACCAAGTGAAGCCAAGTCCTTCTCCACCTGATCTTTCCAACGCAGAGGAGGCCTTCCTCTTCCTCTGCTACCACCAGCTGGTACCGCATCGAATACTTTCAAAGCAGGAGCGTTTGTATCCATTCGGACGACATGACCCAGCCAACGAAGCCGCTGGATCTTTATTCGCTGCGCTATGTCTATGTCGTCGTAAAGCTCATACAGCTCATCGTTCCATCGTCTACGATATTCGCCGTTGCCAACGTGCAAAGGTCCAAAAATCTTACGCAGAATCTTTTTAAATTGGCATACAGGTTATTTATACATTGAAATAATAAAAAAATTTTTTTTTTTATTTAATCATTTAAAATGGCGCATGTACACTCAATATTTTCAGGAAGGTCGTAGCAGGACTTCTCAATCGGCGGGCATTGTAGCATCCGCGTCAGTGACCTGAATACAAAAAACCAAACGTTTTTTTGTTTATTAATGTCATTATTTCTATATGAATTAAAAAAAAAAATGAAAAAAAATCGCGGAATAAAATGCTTCAAAAAAAAAAAAAATTAATTTTGTGGCGAATTTTCCTACTATTTTTGCTTCGAAAAAATGATTTTTTCGAAAAATGTTCGGAAACTTGTAAATTCACATAGAAAGTAATATCATAAAAAAATGTGTGAAAAATTTCAGGGAGGTCGGTCAATAACTTTTCGAGTTGTCATGTACGCCAATTCGAAAAATATAGTTTTGAGAAAAACGCGTCTAAAGTTTGAATACATAACTATACCTCTCCCAGCGCTCGAACCCAAAGAATAGAGTCGTCACGGTTAACGATTTATAATATTATATAAGAAATGCTTAAATTTACGTTCTAAAAATTGTTTGACATATTCTTAAAGGATTATATTAACATTTATGAAAAATCAAAAACAAAAATTTTCGAAATTTTACAGGTATCTGTCCTCTTAATGAGATTGTGAGATAAAAAAAGATTATTTCATTTGATATCAATCGAGGAAAACATTTTGGGGTCAAGTGGTGAATTGCTAATTTCTTAATTTGGTATCTAAGAAAGTTTCCATGTAAAAATGTTGATTTTAATTTGAGAAAACTATAATCCGCGTGGTGAGATGCTGCTTAGAATTGATCTTGGAGGTTTGAGGAATTTATTTCATATCAAATGTATCTCAAGTTGATATCAAACAAAAAAGTTTGTTGGGTTCTACCCGAAATTTGTCAATAACGCAACCAACCAATAGCGAATTATGCTTCGTTGACTTCAAAGCATTCCCTTTCAGATGCAATTGCTTCATATCATTGCTGCTTACACCGTTGCTTAATTTTATGAAATATTTTTAATTACGCTTTCCGTTATCGTCAGCCTGTGGCGCTTGTATTGGTATAAAAAAACTGCGCTAATTTTGGAAGTATTAGAAAGTAGTAAAATTTGTTTACCTTAAATCTGTTACGATTCAGTTTCAAACAAAATATTTTCCGTTTGGTTGAAGATGAATCCCCAGGCGTAGTAAAAAATATCACTGATTTATAACAATACGATTTTTGCATGAAAAACAAAGTTTTTTTTTTGGAAAAATAATAATAATGTCATTCGACTCGTCAACTATACTATTTCCACAAATTTTAAGGCAATATGCGTTCAATTCTACTGAACCGTTCACGAATCGCTCTTTTTTGATAACTCGATTCATAAAAAAATGTTAGTAAAATTTGTTACTCGATTCTAAAATGTTAGTCCAAGTTTTATTACTTCAAAAGCAAGAACCACAAAATCGTCAACGAAAATGAATTTCCTTTCTACTGGTGCTTAGTTGAGAATATATGGCCTTTTACATTTTACTGATACCAGCATGACTCTCATGTGTTGTTCATATCCAAATTATAAAATATTGTCGTCTTAAAAAATGCAATGTCACTCTCAAAAATCGCATAGAAAACTTAAAATACCGGTAACAATACGAGTGGAGAAGAGAATTTGCCTACTTGAAACAAAAAAATTTGGAATTTAGTTTAATTGAACTTGCCTAATATCTGAAAAGAGGTTGGCGTTACTGAAAATGGTGTGTTATACCAGTTTTATGAGGTACAGCCATACTCGCTAGCGGCGAATCACGCTCAATAACTTTGTTGTTGCTCTCACATGTAAGGTTTTCGTGAAGTGAGCAGAGCGCAGAGATAGTGATCAGAAAAGTGGGGAATCGAAGGCGCCATAATAAAAGGTATCAAAAATTCAATGTAAATTTAACATAGATATGTAATGTAATCCTAACATAACAGGACAAATTTAACATGTTATTAAAAGTGAATCGTAAAATAAATGTGCTGATACTTGTAGCATACTCTCATGCAGCTACAGACTGCAATAATAATATATGAGGCCTAGCCACTTTGTTGGCTGGGAAGAAAATGTAAATGAACAATTTCTTTAATATTCCTAAAATTTAAAAAGAAAGCTTAACAAAATCAAATTAACTGAACAGCAGGGGTGTTCAATTCCTAATGTCAAAAGCGCTGCAAATACAACCATGAGCCATTTGAAACTTCGCCGTTTTCAAGCGCTTCTAGCAAAGCTGCCATTTGGTCTATTCTCTTTTCTATTCATTTTTGTCAGTTATCGAAGCCAAGTAAGCAAAGCCGGTCTGTCACTCACGGTATGCTTTTATCCCAGCTATGCTCTTCGAAGTAATTGTTTGTACGATCAATAATTATTCTAATCAACTCAAAACCAGAAATACTCCTAGGTGGTATTTTGTCCTCAATGGCATAATTCCGTCGACATTTTCATAAAATTATGTTAACTGAAGAAGTTGTAAGCCCATGAACTAACTACGCGGGCATGCGAATGTGCATTCTCAAATAAAATTGTTTTCCAGTACGGTGCCCTAATTCAATGTTCAAAACGAGTGCGTTGTGCAGTGCACCATAAAATTATGGCAACAGCGTGTATTTGCTCTTTAATGAGCACTTTTACGAGTACCCCTGTATATACATTTGCACGTGTTTGTTTTTGTGTGTGTTTGTTGAAGCACTTATTGTTTTTATTTTGATATTTAGTGTTGTTTTTAATGTTAGCTTGTGTTTATGTTGACGTTGCTTTTGATTTTGGTTTTAGCTTGGTGATTCGTTCTGCTGTTTGTTGTTGGTATTTCCTTGCTGTATTTTAACTTTTGTTTTAGTTGACTCTATATGTATGTGTGTACATACACTTGCACATATGTGAATGTTCTCTTCTTTTGTATAGAAATGTTAGACTCGTGTTTCGTCTCCGCTTTTTAATTTTGTTTTTGTTTTTGGCTTTTATTGAACAAACAATTCGGTTGGCGCGTCGCTGTTGTTTGCGGTTGGTACCCGGTGTACACACTCACGCTTGCTCAGTAGCTGCAGCAGTTGTAGAAATGTATGTGTGTTATTATTACTATTATCGCTTTTGTTGCCACTGTTTTATGAGCATTAGAAAGGCTTAGAGAGAGGTTTCATCCACCCTCAGTCGGTTAATAAGACAATACTGCAATGCGTCGCAGGCAAAGCGAAAACAACGATACTGTTTTTACTAGCGACCGTCTCAATGTTATGTTAAAGAGGCAGCGCGTTTATTACCCTTCGCATACTTGTACAGAACAGGAATTGTGACAGTGGGTGGCTATGGCTGGCTTCGCTATAAAGTAGTATCTACTATAGTCGTAACTGCATATAAAAATGTTGATTACAATTTTATAGTTGCAGCCAAGACATGCAACATGTCGTCACATTGTTTTGTTTTCAAGTTTTTGCCAAGGATGTTCAAAAATTCGTCACGAATGGCGGAAATTCATGGTGACTCTTATTTCCCCCTTCTTTAGTGGGGTAGTAACTGCTTGGGCGACGTTGGGCGGGTTCAATAAAGCATGCCAGTCATCTCTTCTGCAAGTTAATCGGCGGCAATTAGAAATGTCAAGTGCGCAAATCTACTCAACTAACAACCCGCTCCCTTGGAAACCACCTAGTCGAAAATGCATGTTTCTTGGGTCTACTGTTCGGTGAGATTGACGACGATGACCGCTGACTACCAGAGCGACCTGGATTTGTATCCGGCCAAGGACTGTCACTCTAGCAGTATTCCCCGCACATGTCATTCCCCATACATATGCGGGGAATACTTACTTATGCTACTAAAAGAACAACCGCTACTGACTACACCGTAGCGGCAAAGCTTGTTGCTGCAACAACACTAACATTAAAAAACCTAGTGAAGCCCAGTTCTTTTCCATATTGATCTGAACCAGAAAGTCTTTGTCTTCCTGTGCCACCATCAGCAGGTATCACATGGATTACTTTAAGACTGGTTTACCCAGCTGAATCGCTAGATCTTTATACGCCACACCATGTCTAGTATTTTGTCCAAATAACTATGCCTTTGCTCCTTAATTGCCCATTCAGTCCAAAATAGCACTTTTTAGCAGAAGAAATTATGTTAAGTGTCGTTTTTAATATTTTCCAACCAATTTGCATTTATGAAGATCTTAGATATGCCTCTACATTTTAGAGCCCATATATGTAAAGTAATATTAGTGTGAGTTCAATTTCATATCTCTTTCGAAACATAATGACACGAATGCTTAATACTTATGTTTATTTACGGCTTACCATTTACTTATTTATTTATAATTCGTGAATATATATTTTAAAGCAATTCAATTCAGCTGTGGTACACAGCTAGCTTGAGTGCCTCAGAGACCTTGAACATTCATATGAAGTAGTAAAATGAAATACCCTAAAGGGTGCACACCCAGACGCGCTCATTATTGCCTACAAAACAGCTTGAAAAGTTAAATAAGCGCACTCCAACCAACAAAAAATATAAAACAGGTACACCACACATTCGTACACATACACGTAAAATACTTACGTGAGGGGAGAATCATGCATTAAGGACAATTTTTTAAAGTTTGCGCAAAAGTTTGAGCCATTCAAGTGCAACCTTAAGAGGAAAAAAGTAAAATAGAGCGAAAATGTGCAATGACAAATGAACGGTCGTGCGTTGATAAGAGGGACACACATACATATGTATATATAAACGCTGATATGTACTATGGTAGGGAGGGGTGTGTATGCCGTTAGATGAGTGTTGGCATGCTCCTTTAATTGCCCGAACTTCTGTTAGTGTGCAAAGCTTGCTGGCACTTCTTAATAGCTCTCAGCGTTCGAAGCAATGCTGTGTGGACGCCTGAAGGAGGGTGTAGGGGAGTGAAAAGTTTTTCAAGTGCAAATTGCAGCCTCTAACATCTTCTCTACCATAACCAACTGCGTTATTTTCTCACTGCCAATTGCACAAAAGTGCTGCACTTCAACTTCCAGCGAAATGTACAACTTGAAGGAGAAAAAGTTTGGCTGCTTTGGAGCATGTGATGTGAGGGTGGAGAGTGTGCCAATGAAAAACAACAAAATCATCAGTTGCAACTTGCGTTCGGTGGGTAAAAGGTTATGAGCGGCAAATAGCAGCCGTAAGCAAATCGCAAACTAATCGCACAACTACGAGTACGAGTATTGTTGCAATGCTGGTGTTATTTGTTGGATGCCCAA
The DNA here is from genome assembly GCA_037575425.1 of Anastrepha fraterculus. Taxonomy (NCBI): domain Eukaryota; kingdom Metazoa; phylum Arthropoda; class Insecta; order Diptera; family Tephritidae; genus Anastrepha; species Anastrepha fraterculus. Next base: position 79,003 of record JAYXIM010055425.1, on the reverse strand, counting down.
CATGGAAAAGCTCGATATTTATGCGCATTTTGCGCTCTAACAAAGCAAAATAGTGGAACTGGTTTTATACTCAATTAGTCGAAAACAGAGAAACAACAATCATGCGGTTTACGACTTTTAAAGCCTTTGTTAACTATTTCTAGCTTCCAAGCGGTTGGAAAGCGGCTAGGAAAAACGAAGGTACTTTCTTAATTAACCTATTTTTGTATCTATTTCTACTATTATTTGAAGACATTTTTTGTGGTATAGTAAAATTATGCAAAGAAGTGCCTAAGTATGGACGCAACCAATTTACATAGCCGGCACATGTCTTTAGTGAAATTTAATATAATTGTTTGATTTCTTTTAGCAAAATTGGAGTACTAATCGTCCCCTTTCTGTGTTAACCTCGTAACTTCATTTTTTTTCAAAATTGAGACTTTTAGTGAAAAACACTCCTTATCACTCCTGTTACGTAAAACAAAACATACAATGTTCATAACGATTATAGAATTTTTTCAGAGCGTTTCGATTTTCCTCGTATCTACATATTCGAATTCAAAAACCTCGTATCTTCTATAAGTATCGTATCAAATAAGTTATAATTTTTTTTAGAAGTTAAGTAACTCTAAACATTTTTATCGATTTACTGAAAATTATGATTTTGTAGATACGAGGTTAACACAGAAAGCGGACGTAACACTTTATTGGACTTGCGACTCACTGGGTTTTACGCTTGAGTATCATTCAGTTTTTCAAAATTTCTTCAAAACTTTCTACTTTTTAACTAGAATTTTTAGGATTCGTAGAATTCTTCTGGTTATATCATTTTATGGTTCATTGAATTAGAATAGAAAAGTAAAAGTTTCATGTTTCGTTTTTTGGTTGAAGGTGCCAGACTTGTTCTTCCATATAAAAACATTCGAGTCGTATGCATGTGTATTTTATATGGAAGAGAAGGCGTGATACCTCAGCGAAAAAAAATGTCAAAAAATCAACGGTATTTTCTAGCCATTTGAAACTTGCTCTTTGGTATACTAGAATTGAATGGACCCAGAAAATTCAGATTGAAGGACATAATTCCAGGACTGCTTACACTGTGCATGTTAGTTGACATTTTTGCACTCAGTTACAATTTTTCTCAAAACCGTTGATGGCTCCAACAGTGCTGCGTTTTAATCGATTTTTTTTCTTCATCGATGCCTACTTTGTCATTATTTATACGGCCAATGTCGCAGCCTGATCCAACCTGCACTCACCTGTGTCGATGGATGGCCAAGTAATAATTTCTTCGTCCAAATCGTAATCCCCGTACACCAACTATGATTTGCTATTCAATCAGAAGATTTGCCTTCCTACATTAAGCGATGCTGTCTATGGAAATATTGCCAGCTCTTGTTTTTTGTGCTATTTAAAACAACATAAGTCGAAAAGATTTTAACTACAAGAAAACATAATTGCAAGGAGTATGAAATATCAGCCAACAAGGTAAGCAAGCAAAAATTGTTTTACTTTGCGCTTTACCTACTTCTCATATTCCCATTATTAAGCGGATTTGAACTGAATACCCGCAGGGAAAAGGGAAACTAGTATGAAAACATCTTAGTCCTTCATTGACTAGAATAATATACCAATAGTAAAATGATCAATTTGTCTGCAATTTCTTTGATTTCCATTTAGATAAGAAAGTTGAGACCTCGCCTATATACAAGTACACACTAATGAACAAATTTCATTTAATTTTATTAAAAGCCATTCATTTCATTTTTAACTCGATTAACTTAGGCTATGACATGCCTGGTATATCTTACAGACTACAGATATACAATTTTACTTACTACTAATGCAAATGTTAATAAGAGGTCTTCGATTCGTCAATTCTCTGCTCGCTATACGTGTGGGCTCTGTTCACAGAATTTGTATGTGAAAGCAGCAACAAATTTATCGAGCACGGTTCGCCGCTAGCGAGTATGGTTATGCCTCACAAAACTATATAACTCAATATTTTCAATGTTACCAACTTACTTTCAAGAGAGTTTTCAGCATTGCGAATTCCCTTTGGGTGTTGCCCGTCCTGTTCATACACTAAGTTAATAAGTTTCAACCAAATTTTCATGTTAAAGCAATTATTGCACCTACAAGAAGTTTCATTGACTTTCAAGAAGAAGCATATACCGTGCAAACTTTTAATATGAAATAGGATATTTTAAAACGTTGAAATGAAGTAGATGTTATTTTTATATTTTATTGGGTTGGCAACTAAGTAATTGCGGATTTTTTTAGAAAATCAAAGAAAATTTTTTCATGGAACTATTATAAATAACTTTATTCTGTAATGTATTGCCCAACTGGATCAATGGCCTTTTGCCATCTTTCAGGCAGCATCATAATCACACGTTCATAAAACTTCTGGTTTTTATTAGCAAAAAACTGAATCAGGTACGATTTGCCATCATCATCATTATTGAAATTTTTACCATTCAAGGAGTTTTGTAAAGATCGAAACAAAAAGTAATCAGATGGTGCAATGTCAGGACAATATGGTGGATTCCAACCAATCTCCAATAATTTTTGCCGAGTGGCCAAAGATGTGTGTGACCTTGCATTGTCATGATGGAATACAATACTTTTTCGATTTGTCAATTTGGACCATTTTTCTTCAACTATATTCTTTAATTTCGTTAGTTGTTCAATGTAGACATCAGAATTAATCGTTCGGTTGGGTGGTAAGAGTTCAAAGTAGACACTTCTTTTGCAATCCCCCCAAACTGGTAACAAAAACTTCTTTTGATGAATATCAGCTTTTGATGTTGTTTGAGTTGGTTCACATGACCTGCTCGACGATATTTTTTGCGTAATATTGTTGTAAACAACCCATTTTTCATCGCCAGTTATTAGTCGTTTTAAAACTGGATCATTTTCATTACGTTTCTTTAGCAAATCGCGGCTGTTAATGCGTTTCTTTCAGTTCGTAAGGAACCCATGTGTTGAGTTTTTGAACATAGCCAAGTTGTTTTAAGGGATTTTAAATGCATGTTGATACATGAAGCTTTTCTGCAATCTCACGTGCTGTACTGTGACAATCCGAATCGATTATTGCTTTGACTAGGGCATCAGCAACTTCAACTGGACAACCAGAGCGTTTTTCACCTTTAAGTGAAAAATCATCAGAAGGAAATTTGGCAAACCAATTTTGACACTGCCGTTCTTTTAAGGCTTCATCACCATAAACACCACATAACTTTTTATGAGCTTGCGATGCGGTTTTCCCTTTGCGGAATTAAAAAGGCAAAATATGTCGAAAATTTTCCTTTTGATTTTCCATTTTTCAACAAAAGCCAAACGAAAGCTACGCAACCGATCAAAAAACTGTTTTTACTGATTGACAGCTGAATTGGCAACTATCAAATAACAAAATCTGTTTTACATTTGTACTATGTCTGCAAACGTAAAAATTCAACTGAAGCCATCTATCCGCAATTATTTGAAATTAAATTGAAATTTGAAAAGGTCGAGCCAAGGAGCACCAGGAGATTTGGTGGCTCCTAAAACACTCAGGCTAAAAGGCCCATTGTATTCAAAGTTCTGGAAAGGGGGTAGATAGTCAAGGAGGGAAGGAGAAAAGTATCAGAGAAAGAGATAGGAAAAATATAGAGACAGAGATAGGGATAGTTAGTCCTGTGAGAATTTTCAGATTATTTGACAAATCTGTAAATATCCTCCAGTTTTAGAGAACGAACATTACTCATTCTCATGACATCGGAACCCAAAACTCGTAGGCGTGCTCTAGCAAAGGCAGGACACTCACAGAGAAAGTGCTCAGTGCTATCCGCCTCCTCCAAGCATGACAGACACATTGAGTCCTCAATGATTCCAATGGTGGTCATATGCTGACCCCATGGGTTGTGCCCTGTAATGATACCGACCATCAACCGAACGTCTTTCCTTCCAAGTTTTAGTAGAAAGTTCGACGGTTTTCTGTTCGGACTTGTCACAAATCGCTTTGCAGTTCTGGAGCGTTCTAGACCGGATCATAGCTCCTTATGTAGATTGCCTACATAATCGCTGATCCAATTCATGATTCCTGCGGAACTGATTCCGATTATTGGCTCTGGCTCTTGTGGAGTCACCTTTGATCCACGGTTGGCAAATTCGACGGCAATTTCGTTTCCTTGAACACCGGAGTGTCCCATATAAGTACAAGCCTGTTTTTCCCTGCGACAGAATTGAGTTTCTTTTTACATTCTTGAACAATCTTTGCAAATCATATTTGACACTTGTGAACTAGACAGCTGCAGTATATAAACAGAGAACATTAATGGTATGTATAAGTTTCACGGGCTACGAATCAGCTTGTATACGAAAAAACTAAGGATGTGTTGTTGATATCCAAAAAAAATTATCACAATACCACTTCGTTGCCGTCTGAACAACTATTGATGGGGCGAATGCGTGAATACATATGAGTGATCGTGCGGAATTCGGCTGGCGAATCACTCCTGTGACGGGGCAGCCGAAGTTCCCCTCAAAATTTGGTTTTCCCCCATCATTATTGGCCAAACCAGTAATCTATCATCCTTGAAGTTAAATGGCGGGTGCGATGCCACCACACTTAGCTCGACAACGGGGAAATTTTTAACAAAGTTGATTGCAGTGAATTCACTCTAACAATATTGGCTGTGCACAGTTTGTGGCTTCTGCAGGAAATCAAATTGTCCAATGTCCACGGAATTTTGAAAGACATTTGACCGTGTTTATTTCTATGTTCCTTTCAAAACGAAATTTTATTCATCCACATTTTATTACAGGGAATAAATACCTTTAACGACCTCTGGTATAAACAGACAAGCAATGGAGCGCGAAAAGGTCAGAATAAAGAATTTCAGCGCTCAAAATCATACTGTTTTTTATATAGTACTAAAGTTATTCAAAAACAAAATTGCATGATTAATTTTGCGCCACCTTGTATATGTACATACTCATGCATAGGTATTTGAAAAGAAAGCAGCGTCCGAAAAAAGTGAAAGACTTTTTATATTTTTTAGAAGAATTTATTTGCTATTCATGGCCCTTAGATGCATAATAGAGCTCAGTGGGAGTGGTTTGCCCCAAAAAGCTCGATTTGTATGTGTGTTAAGTTGTCTCATCACGTGTGTGAGGGCTTCTGTGTATCTATTTACATTCTGTCTGTGCACTGATTTCGTTTTGTAAAATTTAAGTCATTAACTTTTTATTCGCTTCACTATTAAACCACCGTTTCCTTTTGCATTATCCTTTTTCTGTTTTTAGTTGCATTTTTTTCGATGTTGATAAATGAATAACAGCGAGTAAGCGCTTAGCAGGCTATCACTTTGTGTCGACGTGTGTGCATGTGTGTGCGTGTTGTTTACTAAGTGCATGTTTTTCAGCAGTGCAACAGGAAATCAGGTTAAAAGGCTAAATCGAATATTCATGAGCGAAAAACTCAAAATGAAAATAAACCAACTAACTTTCAAATGCATTTAACGGTAGTTGTTGGTGAGCAGAATACAAGTAATGCACTTTTACATATTTTTGGAATAGAGTTTTGTATTAATTATTTAAAATCGACAATGGAACCGCAATTAAGTTGTTGTATTGGTGTGCTATGCCATTCAACCACATTTAAAATTTAAATTAAATTACCTTCAATTGTGGAATTTGATGCAATAAACTTCAAAGTGAACTCCAACCTTGATGTGATTATGGTTTATTTGCAGTCCACAGCTACATTTAATATTTATTTTTTTGCTTAATTAGAGATATTCTGCCGCAGTGAAAACCCTGGTTCTTGACGAAAAACTAGCGACCAACATTGAGGAGGAGTGTAAGGCATCAGTTATCTTGTATGACTACAGGGTGGTGTCATTAGAAAAAGATGGAGCAGTTCGCCTATTGTAATCCCTTAGCTGCATTGGCCTATTAAAAAGCCAATTTTGTTGGATGTATTCCTCTTTTGGTGGAATTTGTTGGAGAGGATGACGATAGTTAAGAAGCTTGAAATAGCTCAAAGATCTGCCCTCAATGGAATCAGATGGTCGCTTCGAATTGCTTCTACTCTAACTCGCAACGCAATGCTAAATGTGGTTCCTATGGATAACGCATGGAATATTACCGCTATGTGTGTCGCAATCAGTTTGAGATGTAACCCGGGCATGCTTGACTTAGACTATGGGCACTTTTTGTTGATAGTCAAGCAGCGATCAAGGCACTGGCCACAAGGCGCATCAATTCAAGATGTTTTAAAAAGTGCAGGAGCTCGCTCTCGTTTATTCAACAGCACAACACTACACTTTGTTGAGCTCCCGGCCACTCTGGAGTGGAGCGAAATGAAATATCGGATGCGTTTGCAAGAAAGACTCTGAACTTGACCTTCAGCGGGTGGTAGAGGGTGTAAGGATTCCTCTAAACGAACTAAACACTACGATTGACTTGAGCGTAATCGCGGAAACCAATAGAAGGTGGCCTCTGACCACTTTCTCTGCAGAGTCTCCAAAGAGCTCTGGCTAAAACTTAAATTAAAAGAACAAATTGTCTGCTTGGATTCAACAAATCGACCACCAGCGTCCTCACAGGTGTTATAACGGTTCACTGCGCTGTTGGCACCCTAGTCAGTAGAATGGGTGACTTCTGCAGCAGTTAAGGAGATGAAGAAGAAATTGAGTCGGCACAACACCTCCTCTCTGAATGACCTGCACTTAAAAGAAGCCATACCAAATTTTTTGGCGATTATTTCTTTGAAGACCTGGGAAATTTGCAATATGTCTCACTAGAAGGACTAGTTAGCTTCTTAAAAAGAGCAACTTAGTTAGGAGATGGAAATAAAATGCAGATATCAAAATGAGCCTTAGGACCACCGAGTGTCTTAGACAAGCAACTTGGTTAGCCTAACCTATATCACTTCAAGATTCTTAGAAACTTTGAGTTCAACTTTGGGGAGGCTGAGCAATGCGCACTCTTACTGGATTCGAGCGGGGCATGCTTTATTCATATTGGACTCAAAAGAAGAGTGAAGAGTATACTGTGGAGATCTTCCCATTGAGCACAAGTTCGGACTACCGGACTACTACAGTTTGTTGCTAATGGTGGTAATTGCTATCACGAAAGCGGTTGATTGGGTGCTCACTTGCGTAAATGCTGTCATCTATTTCGACAGCCAAGTGGCAATTAGAGCACTTGGAGCGGCGAAAGTAAAACTAGTTGGGGAATGCATGACTTTCTTTTGGACCATACTTGCTTACAGGTACATTGCCACAATCTGTTGGGCAGATAAGCTAACTAGACAGGGAACCCGTGAGGTGGCTTCCTTCCTGTCGAAAATGGCTTCGATCTGACACCCCTATCTTGGTATTTTATTTATTTTTTAGTTATTGAAAAAAAGAACATGGCAACCACGGAGAATGTGTTTAGGAATTAACTTGGGGCGTATAAAAAATTGTCTGGATAAAATGTCAATACATTTAAGTTACCACACACATTTTCCGTTTTGACTTATTTCTGGCGCTAAAGTTAAATTGTAATCGTTTATTAACATAATTCTATGAAAAAAGAAATTTGTGGTATAGTTTAGCCCCTTACATCATACCCGGTTATACATCCCTTAGCTTTGAGTATTTCTTAACCTTTCCTGCAAAAGAGACAAAAAATACTCTTCTATAGATGAGTTAGAAAGTGAAAATATTCCAAAAAAATATTTACCGTTATTCTTACCTAGTCGGCTCCACTTGTGCGAAGTCTCCAGCACATGGGGTCCTGTGTCGACTCTTCGCTGACGTTTCTGCAGCACTTGCCGCACTTCGTGATCTTCTGGTCTTCTCATTACATGACCGTACCAACGTAGATGGTTTTCCTGGAGCTTAGTGATGATTGGAGCAACTTTATTGCTGCCAAGAATAAAGATGTTTTGTATCTTGCCCAGCAGTGTAACGCCGCTGGCCCACCTCAGCATTCGTATTTCTGCCGCGTGCAGTTTCAGCTCTGGTTTACGTGGTACAGCTCAGCACACGGATGCCATTGCAGGCTGGATAATGCTTTTGCAGATTTCACCTTTTAATTTTTGTAGAATTTGCTTGTCGTACCATACACCAGAGGCTGCTTTTCAGCTTTGTAAAATATTAAGATCGTATTGCTAAATGGTGGCAACCTAACAAAAAATTTACGTATCGATTTTCTGCAGTGATCTAAGCTTTACAAGCAGTATGAGGCGGCAATTTATTGCAACATCTGTAGTGAACCCAGCTTATATTTATGAAACGCATAGTCAAGCGTATAATTCTTCGCGCACAGGAGGACAGCCAGAAAAAAAAAACAAAAAAATCATATTGAGTTAAAAGAACAGACCAGAAATCGGTCAAATTAATTAAAACAAATTTTCTGTCTGCCTGCAACACAAAAGTAGAAATGTAATGGCGTTAAACACTTGTTTTGTAGGTATAAATAAATCCGAAAATCCAATCGAGTCTTAAAGTATTTAAGGGAAAATTTATATGGTTGTTTCAGCAACCTTCGCCCATTTCATGACAGTTACGAAGACATCGAGGAAGTCCAGTGCAATAAAAGCAAAACAGCTCCGGGGGCAAATTCTCGCCATGAGAAATATGAAGTAACCCAAAAGTAGTCACAAAATATTTCTGAAGGCAGTAGAAGAAGAAAGACCGAATTGAAAATGACTTGACTTAATTTGGTGCTTTTAATTGGCTGGCAGGATAAAAACGAATGAGTATCGTTCTTTGTTGGACTTGGCCAAAATCTCTTTGTTAATTAAATCGCAAAGCAAAAATACAACGTCAGTTTTTAAGAAAAACAATGTAACTCTCAAAGTATAACAGAGAATACAGCTCAACTCGTTTCGCTTAACGAATTTAACGCCATTTAGAAGATTAATGAGCAAATACACAAATGTCCGAAAGTGTTTATTCCTTTAAATGAGATTTTGTTTTTCTAACAATGTATGCGCTACCCACACACACCGAGCCAGTAACCCTAGCACAGTGGCACAGAAAAGTTTACATATAGTACTTCCCAGTGGAGTGACGCTGATTAAAATGTACAAGGCCGCCGTGTTTAAAATTTATATCAAATAAATTGAAACCAAGTTGAATAAGCAAATAAAAAAAAAGAAATAAATAAATATATTAATAATTGTATTCTCGAAACTGTTTAATAAACATGAAAAAATCACAGTTTTAACAATAAGTAATAATTTTCGACTGGAGCGATGTCAGAAATCCCATTGTACGTTTTATTCTTTGCCTGTTTGCTTTTCAATAAATTTTATTTTATATTTTTAAAATGAATCTTTATATATGTAAATACAAATGGAATTTTAAAGAGGTCCATCCAAAATCGTGTATTAATGTTGAATACAACCCCAACTCAGATTATTAAATTCCTACGAATGTTAGACTAGACTGTTTCTTAGTTGCGACAGATGGCTCGCCGAAAGAAATGCTCCGAGGAAGCAGATTGGCGACATCGCACCGAGCAACATAATCAGCAAAATGCTCGAACGCGAGGACAGCAAGAATGCGGTAAAGAAATACATCGAGAACGTACTACGAAAAAAAAGATTGACCTCGATAGAGTACAACAAAGCGAAGCCGCACAGATAGAGACGCAAGTAGCCGAGCCTATAGCTTAAAAGCTGGCTACAAATATAGTGGACCCAGACGTAGGTGATGTAATATAGATGTAATATAGTCAGAAGTAATATAGTGTAGTAGTAATATATAGTGGCCACACCACACGACGCAGTAGACGACGATCGCTGTAATTGCGAAAGCGTTTTGAGCCCTACCTCACCCACCAGCAAAAAAGAAATGTCCTCTCCTCTATTGTCTTCTCCTCCTCAAGAAACACACCGAGCAAGGAATGGGAAGCAGTCGTGGATCTAAACAAGGCATTCTTTTACAGAGTCATCATCATCAATTTCTAGAGTTCCATGTTGAAGCATAGGGCCACTTTTACAGAGTACTCTAGATTAAAAAGCAGGGTTGGTATTCAAGCAGAGTGGAATTCATTCGAATACTCTTCGCTTTCATTAAAACTGAACCTCCACTCTGAACTGCCTGTTGTACTGAGCGGTGTATTACCATTTATTCTAATAACAAAAGGCCGCTAGAAATTGCAAGACATTTTAGCTCGTGCGCTCTGGAAGGTAGGTAATCCGTACATTGAAGCTGACTCAGAAATCACGTACATAATTGAGTTGAAAGTTGCATATGGCAGGACTGCTGTGGGAGTCTATGGGACAGACTTTAGTCTGATGCGATGGATCTCCCATAGTCTTTCAAGCTGACATCCATCGCATAAAAACTTGTGGCAGAGAAAGCCCTCAAAGAGGTACAACATTGAAGCGCATCTGTATTTTGTGAGACAAACAGACAACCTTATTTGCATTGTAGTCTCCTCTAATAATATCAAAACTCGTTTACTTCATTACCTTTAATTGTCTTTAATAACTTAGAAGCAAATATCATCATCATTCATGACGGCCACAATGACACTGAACAACCGGATTGCCAAGTTAAATTACAACAGATGACAGAGAAAGAGCTTACGGACGCTCTTACCGGGCTGGTCCCAGGCAGTGAAGATTGAGACAGCAATGAACAGGCTACCTAGGGAAATTGTACTCTACATAAAAATTTCACGCATCAGAACCCTTTTTTGAACTTTGCAAGTCCACATAAAGGAAGTTATCAATAATTGGGAGAACACGGATTTCATATGAGGTCTAAGAGGTTGACTAAACTGTTTATATCTTCCCTTCGAAGCGATCGTCAAGTAGGCTCCTAAACCTGGAGGTACATTGTAAACTTCGCTATCATTTCAGGAAACTAAAGATTACAAGCGTCTGCCGGCTTTGCGTGCTGAGCCATGAGAAACCCTAGCAAATTCTATATGAATGTGCAGGTGTCGCAAGACGAAGACTTCTACACCTAAGCGCCCCTTTCACGATTTTATCCCGATATTTAATAAAGAGATTTGACACGCTTTTACTCATTTATTTTGATATTAAATTACATTTTTTACTAAATAAATGAGGTGTTAATAACTTTCGATAAATGTACGTAAAAATAGAGTCTGATGCATTTGGCAATTCCAATTTAATATTTAATCAAAGCAGCTGTCCTCTCTCGACGAATAAAACTAACACTCTCAGGGCTCTCATCACGCCCGTCCTAACGTATGGCGCAGAAGCGTGGACGATGACAACATCCGATGAAGCGACGCTTGGAGTGTTTGAGAGAAAGATTCTGCGGAAGTTTTTTGGACCTTTGCACGTTGGCAACGGCGAATATAGCAGGCGATGGAACGGTGAGCTGTATAGTATGAGCTTTACGACGACATAGACATAGCGCAGCGAATAAAGATCCAGCGGCTTCGTTGGCTGGGTAATGTCGTCCGAATGGATACACACGCTCCGGCTCTGAAATTATTCGATGAGGCACCAGCTGGAGGTAGTAGAGGAAGCGGAAGGCCTCTTCTGCGTTGGAAAGATCAGGTGGAGAAGGACTTGGCTTCACTTGGTGTGTCCAATTGGCGCCGGTTAGCAAGAGAAAGAAACGACTGGCGCGCTTTGTTAAACTCGACCAAAATCGCGTAAGAAGAAGAAGAAGCTGCTCGTATGTATACTTTTTTGTAGAAATTAATATTTGTCCATTTTTGTTAATTTATTTATTTTGAATTGTATCGATTTAATTTACAAAAAATTTAAATACAAGTCTTTTAGCAGTTGCTCAGGTATGTGCGCGGAGTTTTCTGTGCTACTGTACTTTTATTCAGTACCAAGGGATATTTTCGCAATTTAAAAGGAAAATCTTACATGCACACTAAAATCTGGCCAGTTCATATACTTCCAAGTTTGTAAATTTATATAATCATAGTACAGATGCATGTGCATATACAGTTGTGGCCATTGAAATATGGACGGAAGTCACTTTGCATGTATATTTTCAAGAAAATAGGTCCTCTAGGTGACGCTGGAGTCTATAATCGCAGATTTCATGTTTTTGCGGAAGATTAGTTCACTAAGTCGCGTTGGAGTCTAGTCATCGAAAGGAAAATTAAGGTCATGAGAAAATGTTTTATGGGGGATGCTTAGAAAAGATTTAATATTATATTAGTAATACGTTGAATTAATATGCGGCTTTTATTGAGAACGATCTGATTATTCACGTGATCTCATTAGAATATGTTAAGCGCTACCCTTCAAAATACTTTACTACGTGTGTTTGTTTGATCTTGAAAGGGTGTAGATTACCAATTTATGTAAGCGACGTGGATTTGATTTGGCTAACTTGACTTGTAACTGAGATACTAAAGGCTGATATTTTTGGTACTTCAACCGATTCATCGACTCACTGTCACAGGAACAATAATGAATATGAAAGGTTGAATTTAGCCACCATAGAGAGCATAAACTGCTTGGTGGAATAATAGACACGACTCATTTCAACTATTCTAATAACTTCCTAACGCTGCCTGTTTCCGATGTTTCCTTCACGATGGCAAACATTTTAACTTTGAATTACATTGCCAGATCCGATAGGCTCTGACAACGCCATGGTGCAGATCCAAACTGGTCTACTCTTGTAAGGAGGAGATCGAATCTCTTGAGTGTGCAGGTAACACTTCCCTGAACTGAGTTTGAGAACATTAGATAACAGAGGGAAATGAAATTGCTGATAAGCTTGCGAGGAAAGGGCCGACTTAATTGGTCTCAGCGGTTTCCCATCCGGGCATCGGCAACCACCTGACTGTTCTTAAAGGGGAAATGCATAACATATTTCTCAGGAAAGCACATTCCAGACAGAGCTCCATATCTTTGTGTGCCATTTTCAGCACCGCTTTGGCCATAGTACAATATACGCAGGACGCAAAAAGTCCTGGGGACCCCACGCCATTCAATTTCCAAACTCGTAGCTGTGTTTACTGGTCATTGGACGATCGGCCCACACGCAGAGAAGTTAGGTTTAGCATTTAATCTCCATTGCAGAGGCTGTGAGGATCTTTGAGGGAAGGAGACTATCTCTGTAAATGTCCGGGTCTCGCAGCTAGACGTTAAGGTCACTAGGTGCTCCTTTCTTCGAAAGCCTGGGGCAGCATGCCAATCCAAATCCTATCAACTTTCTACATTACATCAACAACTCTGGTTGGCTGTGGATATCTGCCCGTTGGAGGTCTCATAATAGTATCAGGCGTAATAGGCGCTTTACTGCTACTTGGGTCGAGCTAGACTGATACTTTAATCATTTCGCCTACTTACCAACTGAGACCTCCACTAATTTTTTCTATCATAGTAAAGTATAAAACATATTTATGTACATGCGTACTCACTCACATCCCACTTACTTGGCTGAGAAACTGTATAAAAACTATGCTGCTGTAGATGTTCCTATTTCAAGGTCCATAGCTGTATTTACAATAAGTAGATAGCGCAAATACCTACAAGCAGTATAAATGTATGTATGCAGCTATGCTAGAGTTGGTCGACACGTTGTAAATTTTCACCAGAAGATGCTGCAATTTTGCAATTCTCGCGCGTTCCACACAATGCGGAATCTTAAGTAGAATTTTAATGCGTTGCTCGAGGCTCGCGCAAATTTTCACATCCACCTCATTCGGTCATCCAAGCAGCTTGCCAGATAGCCAGTTAACCAACCAGCCAGCCAGCCAGCTAGACACTTGGCCTGCAAGCCGTCCAACGCACCAACAGTTACTCCGACTTGCATGCAGCTCTGCTTCCTGCATTGCTGCCTCGTGGACTATACATTTTACAGCACGTGAAGTAAGTGCCAGCGGGCGCCAAATGTAAGCGCAAAAAGACGAACAAATCTTGTAATGTCTACTTATTTGCCCGCACGTCCGTTTCTCCTTGAGTTTATGGCAATCGTCAAGCTGCTGCGTGATGTCTTTCGCAACGAATTTCTTCGTCCATTATTTACAAGATCTGTCGCTGCGTCATTGCACTGTATACTTACATGCATACAGTCATTTTACCTCCTGTCAGCGTTTCGCTCGTCTACAGGGCTGCTGCAGACTCAGACTTTTGCTGCTATCATTGCGATTATACGATTGTCAGTAGATTTGGTTTTTGTGCGAGTAATTGCAAGTTGCAACCAACAAATCTGCAAGCTACAAACAACCTAGAATGCAGCTGCTGCAGTTGTGTTGCCTTCTCATTTGGTTCCGTTCCTTTGCGCATTGTGTGGCCTGTTTTGTGTGTGATTGCCTCATTTTCAAGTACTTGTACTTGACGTCTTCTGCTGCTATTTATCTTTATTTAATTCACTCTCTGTATCTCCCGCAATTGTTGTCCAGTTTTTCTGCGCTTTTAATTGAAATTCAAAATAGCTTCAATCATTGCTGCCGCCGCTGCAGCCATTCGTGGCTGATTGTTAGTAAATCGTACGCCAATGTCTTTGATCAGGTTCTGTATATAGCAGTTGTTATTATTGTTTTAGTCTCGCTTGACTTCTCATGCCATTTATGTTTTGTTTATTTCTGCTCACATCGCTTGGCTGTTGGTTTACTGCTGCATTTGTCGTCTGCTCCAACAGCGCATTTGTGTTATTAAATTCTGAGTAACTTGAAATGTTGGAAGTAATTAGAATTGCAATCATTTCCAAATGCATTTACAGTATTATGGATACTTTTCTTGTTATTGGACTTTATTTAATTGGGTTCTGTCGCGCACGAGTAACTATCGGAGTTTTTTTTTAGATTCAATGAAGTTTTTTAGTATAATAACTAAATCTAATCATTATTTTATATTCTAATCATTATATTTGAAATTTTCAATGAAAAAAATCAAAAGCTTCCAAATATCGCAGCACAGTTTTGAACTCAATGTATACAGTAAGCCAAGTAGCCAGAACAAAAAATGGATCCATGCTTATTTAACAATTCATTTGAATGTATTTCTTAATATACATGAATGAAATTCTTCTTTACTTCATTTATTAGTTTTATTAAGCTTTTAGAACTATTATAATTAACACAAAACATCTTAACATTACATCTTGTCGGCAATTTTGTCAGAAAAAAAAAGAAAAAGGCTAGGAAAAGAATAACTTGACAGATACAGTGTTGCCAATATAAATGTACACCATAATACCAACAGTATTGGTTGAAAATTTTCATTAAGAGTCATTAGTATTAATCCGAATAAACTTTAACTTTAATCCGACTAAACTAAACTTAAAATTTTCAGTTCTGGAAATGAGAAAAAAAAATATTTTGTGAAAGTAATAAGTGTGGTTCACTGTTTTTTGTGCCAGGCGACAAATCTGCATACAGTGGGAAACTGCGTGTGGTCATTCAGATTTGTGGGAATGATTTCAAGCGAAACTACTTTTCTGCTTCAGGCGTGAAGCGAAAGTGTTTGAGTTCAGACGAGATACCAACGCAGTTTCTTGAAGTCGATTAATTTCCGGAAGACTAATTGGAGTAGATCTCAGGTTATATTATTAAGAAACTTAATGTAATAATCCGAATTTCCGACAAAATTGAATGTTCCTGGATGCACCAAAAGGGGTGCGATTTCATCAAACCAAAGGCACAATTTTTAAATGATATAAAAATTTGGAAAATGTGTTTTTAGGAATTAATTGAAAAAAACCAGCAATGCCAATTTTGTTTTTGTAACTCCATTTATGACGAACATTCTGTCATAAAAGGTAGTATTTAGTTATCAAGAGTTTTCCAATAAGAGGTGTTATTTTGAGATTCAAAGAAAAATGCTATTTTTTAATATAAATGATCGGATATTTATTTCATTATAAAGAGGAAGCTACGCCGTTAATAGTGGAAAATAACATCAGGTAAATGACCACCACGACCACGCTTACAGGACAATATCTTTTTCATTAAATCTTCCATAACCGCATTGCAAAGTGGCTGCCCTATGTCCTCGATAGCCTCATGAATTCCATCTTTGAGGTCTTGAATCGACCCTGGGCTGTTGGCGTAGACCTTCTCTTTCGCGTGGCCCCACAGAAAAACGTCACAAGGTGATAAATCACAAGATCTCGGTGGACAATTGTGATCACCTCTTCGAGAGATAACACGGTCCGGAAACTTTTCCCGTAAAAGATCAATAGTTTCGATGCTTGTGTGGCACGTAGCGCCGTCTTGTTGAAAGTAAAGGTTGTCCGAATCAATACCATCCTATTCCGGCCATAAAAAATCGTTAATCATCTCTCGATAGCGCAATCCATTCACCTGTAATACTTGTTATTGGATAGATACATTTGAAAGATGTTTAGCGTAAGAACACCCAGCGGAGTTCATCATAATTCTCTCTCTTTCTCTCTCTCTCTCTTAGCTTCACAGTTTGTGGTGGACCATAGCTTCATCAACAATCCTCCTCCAATTCAGTCTCTCTCTTGCCTCATTTCTTCAATTACAAACGTTCATCACTTTTGAGTCTGCTTCGACGTCATCAAGCCATCTCTTTCTTGGTCGGCCTCTCTGTCTTCCTATAATTGGACGCAAAGTAAATACCCTTTTTTGGATTCTTTCGCTGGGCATTCTAATGATGTGACCAATCCATCTAATCCGCCGCGCTTTAATAAAACGTATTACACCAATAAGGTTTTCAATTACGTTGTTGGAACGGATTGAACGTATCACGTTTCGTATTCAAGCCGAAGATTTTTCACAAGGACCGTAGATTTTTCTCATTATGTTTGTTTCAAATCGCAATAGCTTAATTTTCGTGAAGTCAAGTTTTTTATTAAAAACGTTAACGGCTCGAGGTTTTGAATGAGTGGTAAGCCGACTGCCGTATCGCTGACTGATTCCGCTGATTTCTTCGTAAATGGACTTAACATCTGACTGGAATCTCTGCAATATTTCCAGGCTAGATTTTGAGGCCGAACGCCATATTTCGACTCCGTACATCCATATTGGTTTCAGAGTTGTTTTCTATATGAGAACGGATTTGTAGCCAAGTAACCAGTAAAGTGAACGGAGTTTCAGCCCAAGTTGTTTTTGCGTTAAAAATATATGCGGTCGCTACATGAGACGCCTGTCTAGCAGAATACCTAAATAATCTGTTCTCATTATCTGTCTGAGGTATTAGAGCGTTGTTTAGAGATACAGCAGGGCAGTAGCCGTAGCCAAGCGTGAAAGTAAGGTTTATAGATTTGAAGTCGTTAACTTTTATACGCCAGGTTTTCAACTATGTAGTAAGTAACACTGTTGAGGTAGTAAGTAATTAGTAAGAAGCAATGAGGCATGGCTACTTTTGGACATTGTATTTATAATAAGTATAACTGTATCAACGGCATAAGTGGCTGTAAATGTGCTCTTTGTTAAGAGTAGGTCGGCTGTGAACAAAGCGTACAAAACGGGCTCTAGGACACTTCCTTGTGCTACACCTGCTTCAATTTCGTTAACTTTAATCGTTAATTTTGACAAGAAAATGTCTACTATTCAGGTACTATATTATATAGAAGCATATAATAATTATGCGCTAGGCTCATTTTAAGCTTGTATAGCAGGCTTTCGTGCCATACCTTATCAAAGGCTTGCGTAATATCTAAAAAGATTGCAGTACAGTATTCCTTATTTTCGAGTGCTTCTCAATTGAATTTTTACACACAATTAACCAGCTTTATGGTAGAAAGATGTTTGCGGGAATCCAAATTGATGTGTTGGAATGAATTTTCTTTCCTCACATCGATTGCTTCTGGCACGACCACCTTTTTTTGACGGCCTACACGGAATTCATCTTCTTATTGTCGACAACCACGCTGCAACTCGTTGTATATACAAACATTTGGCTAGCGGCTAAATGTTGTGCTAATATACCAAAAGATTAAGTAAGTTGATCAGTGCATTCCTGCCTCGATAATCCACGTCGAAAATCTTAATAAATCATCGCACCGAAAGATGAATATTTCAGCGGACTGAGGAAAGCACAAATAAAGCTCGTAAGTGAAAATGCTATATGTAAGCTTATGCCAAAATATGTCAAACTTTTCGATCAGAATATCGAATTGCAGCTCATTGCATGTAGTGTTGCAAAGGCGCTAAATATAAATAATGGTTTTTTTTTTGCATTTTCATTAAATATAATATCTTACAAATATTTTGGGAAAATTTTAAGTGGATTTGGCAAATTCTTGCCGAGTTAAACAATTAACAAAGGGCGCTCAGGCGCTCTGGAGCGTTCGCAAAACTTTAAACTTAAAACTATTAACATTTCTCAAAACTATGTTTTTTGAACTGGAGAGCAACTTAAACTTAACTTAAAAACCACTTGGTAGATTTCAATAAAATGTATGCTGCTTTTGAGAAACATAAAAAACTCGTGCCTGATTGAAGGATTGTTTTTTTTTTAATTCGGATTTTTTGAAACAATTAATTGTCGGTTTTTTTCTCGAATATCTGAAAAATATTTTCTGAAGCCACCGTATTGTTAATTTTGATCAGGCACAAGATTATCAATTAATAAAACTAATTTCTCTTGTCCGATTGAACGGGCTCCACACAAGTAGCGATTACTTTTAGAATTATTATTATTTTTGAAATTTTGCTAAAGTCAAGTCGAAACCCGATGTATTAATGCTATGTTTTTATTTTTGTAAGCAAAACAGCAAAAAAAAATTATTAAAAATCTTAATTTTTTCGGGCCTCTGACTACCCCTAACCCCATAAGCTACAAGTTTTAAGAGGTCGGAAAATTCGCACTGATTTTTGACAATTTTCTTATTTGTTCTTGTCTCCTTAAATATTTAACATTCGTTTTTTTGACACCCTATTGATATATTTTTATACATTAGAACTAAAATTTTATGACACTTCTGTTAGTAGCATTGCATTCTTAACAGTTCTCTGTTTTCATTTGCAGATCAGTCGTATAATGTTCGCGCAGTAGCTGCAGCAGTTAAATACTAATTGGTAAGTGTTTGTGAGCATACATTTTGACCTACGCAGCAGAATCACTGAGAATTAAACCTCTCGGAATGTCACTGCGTTGAAAACTCTAGCACATAGACTAGTTGGCAAGTTTCGCCAATTTATTTTTTTCTCATTCCATTTTAATTTTTTTCTAATGAAAATACAGTTCTTTCTTCTACAAAAACCACATAAATCCAAGTTTCGAACTTTGTGTGAATTAAAAAAAAAAAAACAAGTGCAACAAATTTTCATCAAAATTCTACGCCTTTTATCAAAGTTTTTTTTTATTTTGGGGTATGGGGTTTTAAAGTCTATGGAAATTTTGTGCAATAAGTAGAAAGTTTCAAGCGCTTAAAAACTGCCTTGATTTTTTTTTTTTTTTACCAACGGCGGTGGCTGTTTTTTCCATATAAAAACAAAATTATGAGCATTCGTCATATGGGCAAAATGCACCAGACTGCTTAGTCTTAGAGCTATAGCTGTTTAACGCAGTATTTCATGTATAATAGCATCCAAGGAAAGGTCTTTAAAATAAGAAGCATAGAAAAATAATTGCATTAATACCCCACACGCAGCTTGTTTTATACCATTTCGGCCCGCCCTTAAATCAAAGCCCTTTATGTACACGACCAGCAGCTAATTTTCATTTACACTGACAGCAAAAGTTGACTTCCTGATTTTCTTGGCTGCCACATCGGCAGCCTTTGCTAAATTGAAAGCGTTGATGAGCGAACCACAACTATAAATATTTATTTTTAAATTGAATTCAGCCATTCTTTTTATTAAAATATGAGCATCTGCCTAATTTCGCAAATTAAACTTCATTTGCGCTGTCAAGTGGCTAAAAATATATTATAAAAATGAAGCGGCAGGCTGGTGGTGCTGTTGCAGCAGTCAGCTAAGAGCGCGAACGCAAACAGTCTGACATTCAGGCAACCAAGCAATACTTTAAATAAATTTTTAAATTTACTTAGGCAATAAGAAAAGGAAGGAATCAGAATTTGGTGCATTCAAGTAGACGAGAATGTCAAATGGTGTCATGAAATAGGAGAAAACGTGTAAGTAGTGGTGAGATAGAAGTGAATGCTTGCTTGTGAATGATCTGCGTTTGCGCCAAAGTCGTCTTGTACTTTTAGTGTTAATGATGTTAGTGATGATCACGAACTCACTTGCCGATGATAAAAATGTCTTCTGATAATGTTGTCACTGTTGTTGTGCGGTGATCATGAGCTCGGCAGTTCTGCTGTTTGACTTTCTCGCTCCGTATATTTTATGGCGTCAAGTGCGTGTTGCTTGCTGTTTGCTGCCTGCTGCCATTACTCAAGTTGACAATATTTTTACGCCATTTGACACAAGAACTCATTAAGAACACTTGGTGAAGTTGGCTCTGGTGGTGTTTGCGGCCAAGTGTTGTGCAGGCGAGCAAGCGAGCAAGCGCGCAAAAGAGCTATAACAATAAAAGCAACATTGACTTGATAGTACAGTAACAGTCTAGCTGCCGGGTTGAAAAGATTTGTGTCACATGCAATCAAGGGGCAAGTGAGATCGAGTTGCAGCAGAAGCTAACGTTAGTGATGTAGCGCATGGGATGTTGTCTATGCAGTATTCGATTCGAATTTGTTCAAAAATGAAAACGGTTTTGATAATAAAATTTACTAGGAACTTTCAAAAGTACAAGGGATGCTAGGGAAGTTTTTTAGTTAATTGTCGGATTGAAGTAATATGAATCTCGAGATAATTTATTAATTCTTTTTAAGTTTAGAATGTTAAAAAAAAATTTAAGTAGAATTTTATTGAAAGCAAGTCACATTTACCTAAAATACGACAATTTCTCCAAATACGAAAATGTTCGTGCAAAAAGCCTGTAAGAGAATGCAGCGTTGCCAATTCGGGAAGCATCAAAGACTTACTTGCAAAGTAGTGGTCTTCGACGGCAGGTTTTATACGCAATGACCTGAGCTTACGACTGGATGACTCAACCTTCAATTCTTTGCTACTCTTACGTTCAATCATTATTAATTTTAAGGGGTAAGACTACCCGTAATTTTCAAGAAATCGATTTTCGTTTTGTTTTACTATATTTCAAAACAACTTGTAGGCGCTTCTTTCGAAAGACGCCTGCACATTCTCAGATGCTTCGGATAAAAATGCTAAACTCACACAGCCCAAAAATGCTAAACTCACACAGCCCAAAAATGCTATAAAAATGTTAGCCAATAATTACGAAAGGAGATGGTCCCCAAAACTTTAACAATGACTGAGGATAGAATGTTTTTTCACTGAAGCTTAAAGTTGTAAAATTTTTTCGAAAGAGCAATTAATTTATCGAATATATCATCTATAAAACGGTGTCGAACCAAATTTCTGTCCTCAGATTTCTATTATTATTTTTTTTATTTAGTAAAAATATTATTCAAAAACAAAATTGAATGACTAAGTTTGCGCCACCGTTTTTTTTTTTACTCTGTAAATTGGATAATTGGTCATTCCATTAGCTACACGTTGTACAAGAAGCTGGGCTCAGCAGAATTACACTTTATCATTTTAAATTTTCTATTTACATTTCCCAATATCAACTTACATTTATATTTCCATTAAAATTTTCTACTTTCTCATTTAAAATTGCACTTTCTGGATATAATCTTTATTTTCTCATTATCATATTACATTTTCTTATTTTGAACTTGAAAATATGTAGTCCTACGCCTTATTAAGTGAGGCCTGTTAAGAATGAGTTTTAACACCCAAGAATGATAGATTGCCAGGTTTGGCCATCTCCTATGGTGCAAAACAAAATTGTGGGAGTAACTTCGGCTGCCACGTCACGGGGCAAGGATGATAAATTTACCAGGTTTGGCGTGAAAAACGAAAATTGTGTGAGTAACTTCGGCTGCTAAGTTACTTGGCAGCGGAGTTCTGTTCGCTCATTTCTCACTCATCCACCCACTCGTCCAATCAGTCCTTGCTCAGATGGCAACGAGCAGCATGAGCGAAGGCTGCGTTGATTTTTTTCGTATATCCCCAACACCATCTCACTTTTTCGTAAACAAACCGCTACCATTAAGGATGATAGATTTAACACTTGCTTTTTAATTATGGTGAAGTAGAAAATTGAGAGGGGATCTTCGACTGTCCTGTTACTTGGGGACTCGCCAGCCGAATTCTGCACGATCATTTCATATGTATTTACACCTCGTCCAATCATTCGTTGGTAAGATAGCAACGAAGTAACATGAACGAAGACTGTGTTGATTTTTTTTTCGTATACCAACAACACAATCACAGTCACACCCCAAGTAACGTCAGCCCATCAGCTGATTCTGTCAAATTCGCTGAAAGCCAAATAACGGTCTGCTTATCAGCACACCTCTAAAAATCCGTTCGCCATTTGTTATCATGACTCCGGTTACCTCAGCCCATCATCTGATTTTTTGAAACTCACTGGGAGCCGGTTCTAATCTTGGCCAGTCCTCTGAAACCTTTTAACGATGTTAACAACTACTGGTGCTCTTTGTAAACATAAAGTCATACCTGACAAGCTTTATTTTTTATTAATTTTTTTAGCCTCCAAACTTTTTCTGTACTTCTAACAACTATTTGAAATATTTTGGCGCAACACTACCAGCAGCGCTAACAGCAACAGTAAAGCGACACCCAATCCCCTTTGTATTGTTATCTCCTTTTCTGAAGTTCTGTTATTTTAATAATGGGTGCGTTAATTAAGTTCCCTGACTGAGTGATATGTTTATGAGCTTCTTTCAACTTTGAGGTTCTTATAGATGTGCATACCTACTCCTACTGATGATTTGATGATTTTCTGTTGCTGTCGTTTTCTTCATGTTTCGTATGATAATAAGTATTAATTTACTAGGCACATGATTGTCTACAGATTGGTCAACATAAAAGTTCTAAAGAGAAAGATGAAGAATCATAAATTGCATATTAAATTTCTGCATTATTTTTCCTCTCACAATTGTAGAAAAAATATAGAAAATAAAAACGAAATTAATATGTAATAGAGAGAAAGGAGTGGATCTATGGTAACATACATATATGTTTGTATGTATATATGTATGCATTTTCTGTTATTGTAGAAAAGGAGCAATTAGTGAAGCAGTAAACTTTCTACAATTAGCGCCGACATAATTTACGAGTTCACTATTCTGGGCGGCATTGGATGCGGACATCGCCACTGGTATCAACAGCACCTTGGCAATATTGAAGTAGCTCCAACAATACGCACATGAATATACGAATATATGCATGTGTATGTAAATATGTGTGTGTACGCATGTAAAGCGTCTTATATTGGTGGTAGTGGCTGAAAAAATGCGAAAGAAAGGCTACTGGCGCAATGCGGCGGCAGGAGCTGCATTTTTCTATTATGTTTATCTGTATCGGGTTGTACTGTTGGATATTTCGTGATTACTACTGGTAAAATTTTTATTTCGATATAAAATTCTTTGCTTTGCAGAACATTAGACAGAGACACCAAGTGTTACTCTGTATTAAGTACTTAATTGAGTAGTGAAATTCTCTCTCGACGAACAAAGCTAACCCTATACAAGGTTGTCGTCATACCCGTCCTAAAGTATGGCGCAGAAGCTTGGACGATGACAACATCCGATGAGGCGTCCCTTGGACTGGTTGAGAGAAATATTGTGCGGAAGATTTTTGGACCTTTGCACATTGGTGGCAACGAGTAAGGTAGCCGATCGAGCAATGAGCTGTAAGAGCTTTTCGATGACCTAGACGTAGCACAGCGAAGAGAGATCCAGCAGCTTCGTTGGCTGAGTCATGTCGTCGGAATGGAAACAAACGATTCGGCTCTTCGATGCGGTATCTGCTCGTGGTGACAAATAAAGAGGAAGGCCTTCTTTGCGTTGGAAAGATCAGGTGGGGCAGGACTTGGTTTCACTTGGTGTATTCAACTGTCCCCGGTTAGCAGGAGAAAGAAGCGACTGGTGCGCTTTCTTAAGCTCGGTAAAAATCGTTCTCGAGATTCAGCGCTGCTCCACACTGCGATATCTAATTTTGACCAGCGCCGATCAGTATCAGCTTTACGCTTCGTTCGGCTTTCAGCATTCACTCTACGAATGCCCTTTTAGTCAGCCGTGCAAAAGTCTATGCTACCCGGCGGAGTGTAAAAATTGTCTCTATACTCTTCACTGCTTGGAGTTCTGGTGCTAAAATTACTCTCAAAAGTCTATATCAGAGCGCAGCGATCTACGCAACTCGGAAGAAAGAAAAATGTTTTTCAATTTTCAAGAGGTGTCTCAAAACCACAGAGCAGCAAGTAACATCTTGCAATTTCTGGGGTCAAGAGATTCAAAATCGTGCTTAAAGCTTTACTTGGTGTAGAGTTGATGCGCATCGGGATCAGTAGTCCAATCGAAAGAACAAATAATGAACTCCCTAGAAACCCACAACCCGCGGATTCACAAGCCTACAAGATTCTATTTTCGTAGATGTGTATAGAAATATTACAACCAAAAAACTAAGTGCTCCACACAACAGCTGCTTAGCGCGCCAGCAACTTGTCACGTACAAATCATTTTGAAATGTTGTCCCGTTGGCAGCCCGCCTTGGCTAGCAAAAAGTAGAGTCGAACTTTTACTTGCATTAGACGTCTGCTCGCTCGTCCGCCTTTTTGAAGTGTAATCTCCTAAATATATTCTTTCCTCATATTTTAATTCTATTTTCCACGCTGCATTGCCTTGCAACGCCTTTGAAGCCTGTAATGGTACATTGGCGCGTCCGCTTTCATGTTGGCGACGCGTCGCCAAAAGTAACCACAAGCAACACAACAACTGCCAAAAGCGCCTGGTAGCCAGCAGCCAGCCATAGTAACCTATAATTGAGGCGTGTAATTATGAGTAAATTTATGTAGTTGATACCTTCTGATGTGTGTATGAGTGTGTATGTGTGCTTGGGCTTGCTTGTCGAAATTTTAATTCTTAATTTTTTTCCTTCTTTTGCCTGCAGCCACAAATGTGCCTTGTGCGCTTTCGCTTCTTTGTAAATCATTAATTTTAGAATTGTGGTATTTTCAACGTCGATTCACTTAATGTTTGCAGCTTTTCAAAAAAACAAAAAAAAAAAACAATATGGAAAAAAGACAACTGCAAAAGTATAATTATATGAATCGAAAAAATAAAAGCCGCATGTGGCTCATTTATGGTGTGGTTTCGTGGCCTTCTGGGCGCACCCGTTTCTCCCACAAAAAAATGGGGAAAAATAAATAAATTTAAAATATGCAGCTAAGTCGCTTTTGGCTGTCGCGCGAATTGCGCCACGACTGCTTCTGTGCTTCTGTCAGCCTGCTCGTGACGATTTTGCTTTTTTTCTTATTTTCAAAACTGCGGCACTCAGACGATCTACGAGATATAATCCTATAAATTGTATTTAATGTCTGCATTAAGTCTGTGCGCTTTTAGACGCAAACACTCTACAAAGTATATACATTTTCTTTTTGTTTAAAAGATTTTCCGCTTCACAGCAAAACTTTTAAGAATGGCTGTTAACTAAATCAGCAGAAATTTATGGGATGCACGAAAAATGCATAAATACTTCTTAAATGTTTTATTCTGAATGAAATAAGTCAATGGGAATTAAGTTTTGTATAATTTTGCATAACTAGGGTGAGCTCTCGAAAAGAGATGTAAAACATCTTGAACTGATTAAGAGCTTAGAAAAGATGTTGAAAATTTGTATTCCTTATGTTCTATGTGAATTACTTATGTATGTGGCTACAAATTGTGTTTACAATTATTGGCTTTAGATTTCTTAATTTTTTATTTTTTATTATTAGCTTAAGTGATCGTTGAAGAGTTCAACAAAAGCTAAGTTTTCTATCACAAGATCTCAGCATAGTAAAATCTGACGGTCATTCTTACCGTCCATTGCAGACTGCGCTGTCATCTGCATATGATCGGGACCAGTGGACCATTTGACTCTTATCGTTTCTGCGACCAAACTTAGAAGTCTCCAATGCACCTTCCCCTTGATTGCAGCGCCATAGCGCGAAGAATGTTGAGACATCTTGGCCATTTGCAGCCAGAAGAAAGGCACATATGCTGAGTCGAATCCAGCTCTATCATAAGCTTAATAAGATAACTGGGTCTGTATGAGGTATTGTGATGAGTAGAGGGCGCAAAAGATCATGAGCTCAAAATCCAAACCTCAAATCAATCTAATCTAATTGAATCTAATCTTAAGTCTATGTGTAAGCACGCGTTGGTGCCATCACTGTAATGAAACTCTTACTTACTTCAGAACGAAGACATAAAAGACAGGGTGATGTAGACCTCTCCTCGTGGTCCCTTACTGCTTTCACTTTCAACAGGTAAGACAACAGTTCCTTCCCTTAAATGAGTTAGTGTAGCAATCATTGTCGTCGTATAATTGACGATACATTCCAGAAAGTTGGTATTTCGACCTAGTCGGACCAATGTAAAAATGGTGATCAGATGACTTGTTTTACGAGGTAAATAAAGAGCTAATTGATGTATGATGCCATTCGGTAATATTATAAAATTTCCCATTGGAGGTAGCTAAAGAGCTTTATCTTTAATAGAATGGTATCTGTTTGTAGGGCGAGAGTTAGTGAGGGTACATACCTTCATCCACTGTGTTCGCAGACGATACCTGACTACAAAGCAAGTAGCTTAGTTTAGGATCAGCTGGCCGATAGCACTATATGTTGCTGCAACATTTCTTTTGACAAGGCGCAGGTGCTGCCGGGTACCGATCTGAGGACTTTATTGCGGAAAATAAAGCAATGATGACTTAGTGTTAGATTTACAAACCTAAGTCACTCATCTCTCTTGACCGACCATCCATTAGTACAGTAAATGGTAGCATCAGCGGATACTGCCTAATGGAAAGACATGGTAAGCGTATGGGGTGGCCTACAAAGTCTTCTATCGCAGCTGCAGGAAGTTTTGAGTTTTAAACACTTTTTGTTTCTTTGTACCGCTTTTACTAAAACATGACATCGCTGTCTAAATTCTTACTTCTTTGGATGTCGGAAGGACTAAAATGTTGGAAAATAAATGTATTATTTTCTCGGTAGATGGCTGTAGTGATCGATATCTCGTAAAGTATCGATCAAACAATTTAAAGTTCAGGATTCATTGTCACACTAAAAAAATGTTTTTGCTTTGTTTGTTTGTTCCATTAAGTTGTAACTTACAGGGTCTTAACAATGGAAGTCCACAAAAAGAAAATTCGGTACATTTTTCAGTTTTTCTTTGATAAAGGCAAAAATGCAAGCGGGGCCGCTGAAATTGTTAATGCTGTTTATGGTGCCGATAATTTAGCAGCTAATTCCGTGCGATTTTGGTTTCGTCGATTCCATTCAAGCATTTTTGATGTTAAAGAAGGAGTCGATAAAATCACAGAAATAAGCGAAGTTGACCGAGATCTTAGTAGTCGTAGCATCGCCCAGAAGCTAAATATCGACCATAAAACATTTTGAAACCATTTGCGCAAAAATTTGGATTTTTTATTTCCAAGCTAATATATCTCTGAAGTTGGCGTGGAAATGTGTTCATCCTACTTATAGATATTAAATTTTGGGGAAGAGAATTCCAAAGTGTGCAAAATATGCAAAAGTAAGAATGATCTTTATATTTTTTTCTTTTAAGACGAATCTAAAGTGAAGAAGCTTATACAGGGGCATGGAGTAGATAATGTCGGTAAGTTGAGAAACGTGGTCTCTTGCCTTGATATCGAAGTGACTGGAAACGGGTATGACAAGAACCGGAAGTGACAAAAGATAGATGTGATTTGAGGCGGATAAAGTCAGGAAGTGAAAGTGAATCGAAACAGAGATTGACAACAAGCAGAAGCGACTAGAAATGTGGCTAACAAGAACCGTAAATGAGCAGAAACCGATATGATATGAAGCGAATCTGGTCATGTCCGTATCTGGAAGCTAAAGTGATTAGAAATTGAGATAATAACTGGCGAAAGTGACCGTTAAAGGGATTGACAGGAACTGGAAGTGACCAGAGAGAAGTGTGATTTGAGTAATACATATTATAAACCAGCACAATTTACAAAAATTGCATGACTTTATAATAACGATGTCATAACACTAGATTTACCAGCTATTTAAATCAGCCTATTTCTACCAAAATCGGTCAAAACGACTGGTGTATAAGAAAAAATGCTTTTTGTCACTTCCAGTATTTATTCACTCTTAAAAAATTACACAAAAATTGAACAATATGAATTGTAATAAATAAATGGATTTATACACATTGTAAAATAACAAAACACTTAATTGTTTGTCGGTCAAAATTTCTACATAGGTAGATTTCGCTGTGTGAACACTTTCCGTATACATCCGTTATAGCAATATTCGATTTGACAGCATTTGCGTACAGAAACCGTGTCACTTGTAGTCGCGTATATTCGCTTTGTGTGGTTTTTGTCTTGAAGTCTGAAATTCTGAAGCAAGTTTTTCTGTTGATCTAAACAGAAAGTATTTCCGTGAGCTTTTTGCTCCTGTTGTACTTTTGTACAATATCCAGCTAGTTATTCCGGTAATATAAGCTTTCGGTTTGAAGCAATTTTCTCTGTTTACAATAAATTTGTCCCAAACTGCTGAAACTAAGGCGTTGAGTCCTCAGGTTTCTTTTGTAGAAACGAATGCATCGTACAATCTCATTAAAATCACGTCTACGAGTACTCTAGTGCTGGAGAAAAATGAGGGTATCCACTTGTTGTTTCACAAATATTAAAGCCTCAAAGTATTTTACAATATTGCAAGAAATAACTTCAAACTTGCGTAATTGTCCAATTTTCCCCAAAAATTCACTGTGCAAATTCTTATATGTTCCAAAATAGGGTTGTCAATCAGTAATGCAATTCATAATGTTTCTTTTACCACGTGATGTTGGCCCCCGTATAACTTTGAAATCACTCTAAAACTACCAGCAACACTGCCTTCTTCAATTCTTGTGCAAATATGTAGCTCCGTCTGACGTAATTTCAGTTTGCTGATTTGCCATATTAGTTCCACCTTCGTCTTCAGAACTGGCAGGGAATCGCATGCATCGCATATAATTCACTATCTATATACATCTGAATATTCTAGAGACTGGCGATCGCTATAAAAATAAGTTGAAACCAAGACCTTTTCTTCGTATTTAGGATTCTTACTGAAGAACATATTTTTGAATATTTCCATATCCACATAAATGTTTCTTACCTGTGTCATTGTGAGGGTAAAGATTCCATATTTTGAATGTGGAAGCTGGAAACAAGACTGCTCGTGTCTCGTGTATATACGAAATAAGTGCTCATAAAAATGCCGTAATTGCATTGAGTCGATTATGGAACGAACGAAAGACGCATGGGCGCTATATGCATTGCATCGGTCTCATGATTCTTCCGATATCATACATTTTGTTCAAAATGCACCAGTCAATTTGACTGGTACTTGAATAAACGTGAATAATAAAAAAAAAATATTTATGTATATAAAGTAACATTAAGTTCGTGAAATATGACATATTCTCTACTTATAGCTACAAAAGTCGTAACATCATTTCGGAAAGCAAATGTTTTATGTAGTAGAAAGTTTGAATTAAAATTGCACCACCATTCAAAATGGCTGGTCGGGGTAAATCTAGTGCTAATATTTAGTTGAATATTATTCCCAGATTTTTAGCCGTATGCTCATTATTGATATCAATGCCACCAAGTTAGAAGTGTCGAGGTAGAAAAGTTGAAGTGTCGAGGGGCTTTCTGGAGATAACATACACTCCAGACTTCTTAAGGTTTAAGAGTTAGGACATTGTCGGATGCCCATGCAATAAGTTTTGGTTAATTTTAAGCAAGCAGTGATTTATATCACTGAGTTTACAAGATCGATAAACTTGTACATCATCTGCATACAAGTAAGAGCGCATTTCGGTCAAGATTGCTGGTAGATCGCCGATGTATAAAGAAAAGAGAAGAGGACCAAGAATAGAACCTTGTGGAGGTGTCCTGTGTAATTCTAAAACAGGTGGTGTTAGTGGCCTACTACAGACAACTTGTGACCTATTTTCTAACTAAAGGCAATTAACTCTATCGAAATAGTTGCATGCATTTAATTACTAGAATTTGTGATACAAATAATTTAATTGCGTACATTTATGCATTCTTAGCTACCTGGCTGCCCACACAGCTCAATAACCTCTTTTAATGGGGGGATGAAGAGTTTGATTTATTTGTTCATATGAATCAATTTAGGTTTCCACAAGCCCAGTAGGCGTTTGTTCATATGTAAGTATGAAAGTGCGTGTATTAGCACCAAATTCGCTTAGTTGAGTATTTATCATTTGCTATATTACACACACATGCATACACAAGAATCGTGCTCATACACATTCCCAGCCAAATTTGCATTCTTTAATCAACACCCACACACACACTAGCATATGCACATACTCTCCTCTTCACGCTAGGTTGTAAAATTTATGTGCACAAAGTTTTAGAATAACTTTTTCGCAATTAATTTACATACAAATATATTTATATAATTAAGAAGCCTCACCTCTTTAGCACAAAGAGCCGCTCTAAGTTCGGAAATCGCTTAATTGTGCCTTCATAGCAATTTACAGGTACTTAGAGACATAC
Source organism: Anastrepha fraterculus (assembly GCA_037575425.1). Lineage (NCBI taxonomy): Eukaryota > Metazoa > Arthropoda > Insecta > Diptera > Tephritidae > Anastrepha > Anastrepha fraterculus. Next base: position 48,460 of record JAYXIM010055425.1, on the reverse strand, counting down.
AAATATGTACATATACCCATGTATATGTGCTCGTAAATCGACCTATGTAAAGGGTCTTTCAAAAGAAATGTAAAAGATTCTTTCAAATTTCACTAGTTTTATTCAAAATACGGCCCTTCGCAATTATATGGGAAAAATGACATCATTTAAATGTCCACCATAGGCACGTCTACGGGCTGTCATAGGTTAGGCTGGCGGATCTGTACAAAAGTCTCACTTAAACCTCTAGGGTCCATTGTATTACCAGTGCTATGTATTTGGAGTCGAATTATTTATTTTTTGTCATCTTCTTCTTCTTCTTAGCATCACAATCCTTGGTGAACCATTGCTTCATTCACAACCTTCGCCAACTGTCTCTATCTAAGGCTACCTCCTTCCTCTGCCGCACGTTTAGCTTTTCAAGGTCAATTTCCACTTCTTCGAGCCATCTCTTTCTGGGGCGTCCTCTTTTTCGGTCTCCAAGAGGGCGTAATTCAACTGCCCTTCGAGTTGTTCTCTCCTTGGGCATACGTGTTTGAGCCATCTTATCCTCTGAGATTTTATAAATCTTGTCATACTTTCGTTTTTTTTCTGTGCTATTTCTTAGCCCAGTATTTCATATTATTTTTTTTTTCTAGTTTTTTAAACGCACTCTCTAATTCACTTCTGCCTTTCGTCATAATAAGTACTATATGTTTTATGTCACACGAGATTAAAAATTTGCAAGGACTGGCTCACATTTTATCGCATTGGGGCTAGCAATCTCGATCCGAATGTTTTGTTTCAGCTTTGGACTCGTTGTTGTTATTCACACCGACTTTACATTTCAAAATCTTCAGAATGGCATTCATAACTAGGGACAATTCTATTCACCCACGTCTGGGTCCACCGTACTTGTAGCCAGCTTGCATGCAATAAGTTCGTCTTCTTGTGTCTCTATCTATGAGTCTCCGCTTTGTTGCACTGTCTCGAAGCCTATCTTTTCTTTCCATAGTACGTCCTCTGCTTCCTCAGGGCATCTCTTTCCGCGAGCTATCTGTCACAACTAAAAAACGTGTTTTCAGCGTCATCGCTCGACGCTTCGCAATATATGCACTTGAGATCGCTTACCTTGCCTTGCGGTATAGGTATCTCCGGAAGTGTCCGTGGCCCGAGAGGAACTGAGTTAAGACGTAATTCATTTCTCCAAAGTTCTTTTGAACCCATTTGCCTATTGATGGGACGAGTTTCGCCTTCCATCTGCCACACGGTGCAGTGTCCCATCGACTTTGCCACCACCGCATGGTTTGGCATCTTCGGTTTGCGATGCTAGTGATGTCGTGTTTCTTCTCGAAGTCCGAAGCATCAATTCCTTCCCGAGCCATGAGGTCGACGGGTATCTCCTCGCTGATCACAAAGAATGCAGTATTCTCGTGTTAAAGACATAAAAAAGGTACCGTCCAGGAATTATGTACATATTGACTACTGACATCTAGCGTCACTTTTGAGAGACCCTTTATATGTATGTTCATACTTTGCTTTATTGCTGACTTTTATTGAACTTCATTTGGTTAAATGCTTCTTATTAAATATTTTGCAAATTCAACGATTAATATTTCTCAGTTTTTTTATTACCTTTCGCTTAACGGTTATTTTGTAAGTTAAAATGTTGTGTAATCAAACTGAATTCTCTTTTCTATTATAAACAACTGGTCAATTTTACTCAGCGCATCCCTAGGAAGTATCGCTGGTCTTTGGCCTTTTCCATGGTGAAAAAATGCAGAAGGTCTGGCCAATATCAGACCGTTAACCGGTTCTCAGCGAATTTGAAAGAATCTGCAAATTGAATTTCGTTACAGGGCTATGAGGGTGATGTACTTACGAAAAAACTGAGGTGGTGGTGGTGATCAACGCAGCCTCCGCCCTTACTACTTCGTTGCCGTCTGAACAACGACTGATTTGGCGAGTATGTGAATACGTGTGTAGTGAACGGCAAAGTTCCCCTGACGCATCCCGATGACGTGACAGCCGAAGTTACTCGCTCAATTTCGAGAGAAACTTTGGCTGCCACGTCACTTGGGAGATTCTGCAGCCGAATTCTGCGTGATCATTCCCCATGCTTTCACACACTCGTCCAATCAGTCGTTATTCAAATATCAACGAAGTGTCGTCATAGGTTGATTTTTTCATTTTTTTTTTGGTTGATTTTTTCCGCTTCGAGATCCAAGTGACGACAGCCCATCAGTTGAACCTGTAAAATGTGCTCAGAGACGAATAATGGTGTGTGACGTAGCACATTCTAAAAATCTTTTCACCATGGCCAAACCCGGTAATCTATCATCCTGGGCTTTTTCGATAGTTTCAAACCAGTGTTAATATTCGTGCAAAATAAACTGTTCCAGCTCGTACTACTACTGCTGTCCCTACAGTAGATAGGGTGAGAAATAGCGTAAAGATGTTATAAAGATAAAAATTCAAATTTTATTGAAAATCCAAATATGACACAATAGCTTACTTCCTCGCACCACCCACGTACTATGTTTATGCTAATTTCTACTCCCTTACATGTAATTCCAAAGTAGAACTAAAACATAATCATATGGAAATGACATTTCGTAAAAAATGTGTCAAAATAAAAGATATGTGCGTGTGTCTCCCCTTAACTCTGCTCAGTTTTCTCTACCCCTACTGAATATAAGTGATGGTTGTCATGTGTGAGCAGAGTTATTGCTTTCTGCTTTCATCCTCTTAGGCTCTGAGTGCAGTTGACAGTACTCGCTGCATAATTATGGAACTGGTTCCCAATTGGCGAAATCGCACTGCATAGTTCTGAACCAAAAATTTATTTAACTAGCTGAAATTTTCCCTTTAGGGTTCTTTTCGTTCATATATACTTACACACACACGTGCGTATTATTTTTAATCACTTAATGGAATTGTCGTTTTAACTCATTTCTCTTTTGAAGAGATTACTTTGTAGTAAAATCTGTTGAGTGGTCAATAGTGGGAGTTGTTTTATCCAACCTACATACATTCAGCCCATAATAATGCATTTACTACACAAATCCATTATCATGTGCCTACACTGATGAACCTATGAGTAGGGGTGGAGGCCAAAACTTTTTCAATGACAGCCCGAGGTAGCGTAAAAAGAACTTAAAAACATACAAAACTAGTCTTGCCACTTACCAAATTCGACTAGGTATTCGAATTCTTTATTTAGAATAATTCTTATTTAGATTAACGAAACCAACGCAAGACTGAGCCTTGTCGCGCCCTAGGCTCCTGAGAGGAGTGAACAAGGAGAAAAATCGAATTCTTTTCCTTATTTATTTAATCAAATAATATTTAAAAACTCTCTCTTTTGAATGCGGTACCTCTCGCTTCTGTTAACATATAATATGAACTATTCCTCGTACGAAGATATTACTCGTTTGGTTGGGTTTTTTTTTCTTATTTCGCCCAAAATTGAAGTGCAACTTTGAATAAGCTGAAAAATCCCGCTGATTTTGTACGTTTTTTTTTTTGCTGGCTGTCTTGTGCATTTTCCCCATAAAACGAATAATCGAAATTTTTTATATTGAAGAAAGCACCCAACACCGTAGGAAATAAATTTTTATCGTTGAGTCACCTCAAACCTGGAATTTATTTTACCAAAAATCCAATTGGCTACAAAACTGCATACTTCAAAAATTTCTAAAGATTCTGAAATGTCTAATTAAAAGTAGGAAACTTTAATAAACAATATTTGAAATTTATTTAATTTGCGTAGAGTCGAAACTTAGACTTACATGGTTTTTGTATAAGAATGAGCTATTTTTTCATAAACAAATTATTCAAATTAAATAAGAAACAACTAAATTGCGAAAACTTGTCAAAAAGTCCCTGGGCAATAGGCATTAAACGCACTTTGTACATAAACAAATTTTGAATACATACATTTTTTTTCGAAAATCTATACAATACCGGTATTCAAGGATGCGTTTCCAGAAAATATAATTTTCGATGAAAAAATTTCGATATCGAATTGTATCGTATCTTATTGAAAATCCTATCTCTAGTATGTGCTCGTTTTCATGACTTCACGGTGGATTCTGAAGAACTACTCCAGACTTTAATCAGCCTATCAAGCAGTAGTAAACCACAACCTGGCAGCTCCCAGCTATCCGAGCTCCAAACTATCAGTCTTGAAATAAATATCTCGTAACAAAAGTTAATTTAAAATAGTTGGTTTTCAGATGGGTCACTATTCCTTAAACTACCATCTCTCAAAAATTCACATTGGGAATGATATAAAGTTTAGACTCTGTCTGGAGAATGATGGAACCACAGAGCATTACTTGTGCAACTGTATTGCCTTGGCAAAGTTAAAACTGCACATCTTTTATCCAGATCAAATGGATCCGAATGAAATCAAGAATGCTCCTGTTGCAGATATTCTGAAATTTGTCTGCAAGGCGGAAAATTTACACAAAGAATTTGGCTTTCAACCAATTCCAAACCCAAGGCAGGGAACGTCTAGGTTAAATAGAACCTGATGTAATACATTTAACGGGAGCAGTACCAGTCAATAGGACTCATATTAACTACTTCTAAAACATGTAGTAGGACACAAAAGATCTTTTATGTTGAAGTGTCGGCCACTGCGCACACGAAAGATATAAAATTGTTATTATTATTAAAGGTAATTTAAACAGGTAAATAATAGAATTGTCTTCGCGGCCGCCGTAGCCGAATGGGTTGGTGCGTGATTAGCATTCCGAATTCACAGAGAAAACGTCGGTTCGAATCTCGAAAATTAAGGAAAGCATTTTTCTAATAGCGGTCGCCCCTCGGCAGGCAATGGCAAACCTCCGAATGTATTTCTGCCATGAAAAAGCTCCTCATAAAAATATCTGCCGTTCGGAGTCGGCTTGAAACTGTAGGTCCCTCCATTTGTGGAACAACATCAAGACGTACACCACAAATAGGAGGAGGAGCTCGGCCAAACACCCAAGAAGGGTGTACGCACCAATTATGTATGTATGTATGTAATAGAATTGCCTTGGTTGGTTTAAGTGGTGATTCTTTCAGAATCCAACTAGCGCTTCCGCACCTTTTTGTTGCCACACCCTCGTTACCAACTTGTTTACCAGTTATTTACCTTATCAGATTGTTGACATCTAAGCCAGACAGCTGTTCCAGACTCTCGAACAGCGGTTTACCCAGGATTAACATTCTGTCCTTCCATAGGGCAGGGCATTCGCAAAGGAAATGGAAGATTGTTTCCTTTTTCTCCGGTTGTTTATAACTGTGACAGTATGTGTTGTGAGGGATGCCCATTTTGGCTGCTTGTTCTCCCACAGACCAAACACCTGTTATGACTGCCGTTAGACTCCGTGCGTTCCGGCGTTTCATGTTTATCAATGTTGACGATTGCTTGAGGTTGTTGGTGGGCCTTAACGTTCTGCTAATTTTGCATTTTGTCTGGTCTCTGCATCTACAATCTGCGATTCGGAGGTATTTTAGGGAAATTGCATTCTTGACTGCACCTAATGGTGTGAATACAGATTCTGCAAGAGCGTTATTCATGGCACATCCCCTTCTTGCCAGTTCATTCGCTTTTTTCGATGTTCCGATGTCTTGGGACGCAGATTAAGGTAACTTTATGGTTTTCACTCAAGGTGGTGAGGTTAGTCCTGCTTTGCTCCACCACTTTAGAGGTTGTTGTAGCTGAATAAGAAAAAGAATAAAGATATTGCCCTTAAAAGAGGGATCTGCGATTAGTAGCCTACAAGCTTCCCCAATTGCCAGCATTAGGAAGACGCACATATCTTTCAATTTTAAGTCTATGAGAATATATGTATACCAGCTCCAACACCACAATCCATTTTACTGCCATCCGTATAGACTGTGGTGTCGAACTTGTTTAGTGATAATCCCTTATTCCATTCTTTCCGAGATGGAAAGAAGTTGACAAAATTTCTACTGAATAGAATTGCCTTACTTCCCTTTCCATGCTTTCCTCAACCCTCAACTTTCTCTAGCTATTCCCAACATTTGAATATTACACAATAATCTTTCGGTGATAAATATGCCAACGCTTTTTCGCTTCAAAGGTTTTTGGATCAATTAAAATTAAATTTACAAGAGAATTAAAATCCGCTAATTTACATTTCCACTCACCATATTTGGTACGTACTGGCCTGAGCAATATGCTGGATTTCAGATCACAAACATTTGGGGCCCATCACAAAGTTATGGTGACCGCACTAAACTGTCAGCTAACTTTTCAGAAGTTTAAGCCAAATACAGTCACATGCATAACTTTCCATAATTTCATCAACCAGTAATACTGAGAGCATAAAACATTGACCTCGCAAAACATGGCTCCCTGCGATCTTTCAGCAACAACACAAAACTGTGTAATATTTTAATTCCATTTTCGAACTGTCATCTCTTCAAACTTCCACTTCGGACTTCCGCACGTTGTTGTTCTGGATGCCGTTTTGTTTAATTCGACATTCAGCCTCACATAAGGTGTCGCATAAAACAAACTGACGATATACACAAATCTGAAGCGCCAGCCTTCCTCCCCTCTCAGCATCATTAAAATCGACAGTGAAAAATTTACACCACGTAGTAGTAGATATGTGAGAGTGAAAGATGCTAACAGCGCACGAGCGGAAACAGTGAGTGTACTAAATTTTGTAGACGCATACAGGATATACAAGTACGTACATACATACATACGTTGCCTTTTCAACAAACAAAACAGCAATGTTCTCCATTAAGACACACTTTGTGAAACTCGCAAAAAGTATGACAGTAGTAGCAAACGACGACAACTACAACAACAACAGTTTCATTTCTAGGTCAGCACTTGGCAAAAACCAACAACTTTGCGTACATGAATACATGTATACATACGTACATACATATTCTAGCAACGACAACAGTCATTTCGTCACCACAACAAAGAGGCAATCTGCAAAACCAGTTCAACCAGTCAACTTGTCTCGGCTTAGTGCTCGCTCGACAGGACTCAGTGCATGCGAATGCAAAAAAACAAGGTACATAAATATGCATATGTTGAATATACTGGGTGTTCCAATGCAAATTTTTAGTCTTTAAATGAAGAAAAAAAAAGAATAAATAAATGAATAAAATAAAAATTTAAAAATATTCCTATTATAATTGGAACACGATTTTAGTCAATTGCAGCTGTATTGGCTGATTTCGCAGTAGCGCATTCTGTGAATTCAATTTTGACGTTTCTGGTTCTATCTAACGAATTGTTTGGAAACTTTCAGATTGTATGCATGACATCTATAATCTATAACGTCATCCTACAGAAAAATTTAATGGGCGCCAATACAGCTTCGATGCGGCTAACAGGCATCGCTAGACCTCTAACCACACTAATACAGCACTTCTACTACTTCTTGATTGCGATTTAGGCAGAGTTTAACAAAGAGCGCCAGACATTTCTTTTACATGCCAATCAGCGCCAGTTGGACACACCAAGTGAAACCACATTCTTCTCTATCTGATCTTTCCAACGCAGAGGAGGCCTTCCTCTTCCTTTGCTATCACCAGCTGGCACCGCATCGAATGCTTTCAGAGCCGGAGCGTTTGTATACATTCGGATGACATGACCTGGCCAGCAGAGGCGTTAGATCTTTATTCACTGCGCTATGTCTATGTCGCCATAAAGCTCATAGCTCATCGTCTTATTGGTACTCGCTTTCTCCCAAACACTCAAGGGGACGCCTTATCAGATGTTGTCATCGTCCAAGCTTCTGGAGGATGGTTCCGAGTGTGAAAAATCCACGCAAGTGAGGGAAGTCCCTAATTCACAATTCCTGGCTTCGCTCTAGTATCTTCTGGACAGCTCTCGAACATCCATTTGAGAGCGAGCTAATGTGAGAAGGCGAAACCACTCAGGATATCTGATTGTGCGCTGGGTTTTGAACCTCCACGTTAAAATCTTCCCCCAATGAAAAACAAAACAAAACCTCGGATGCAGAAATGACTGCGCATAAGATCGACTGTTTGATAGCTTTTGTGGCATGGCTCAAAATTCCACCACTCGCGAATCTAAGCACAAATCGGGAAGTTTTATTTGCCGAGCTGAAAATATGTCTTGCCAAAAAAATTTTTTTTTTTCTAAATTCGATGTCTAATGCCGTCGATTGCTGAGCCAGTTGGACTTTGTTAGCGATTTTTTTGTGATTTTCGTGCAAAATTCAAAACAGGCTATTGCGCAATTGATAGTTAGGGACTTATTGACGTCAATGTTTATATTCTTCGATTGAGCTCAGCGACAGTAATCAGATTTTAGCTGGTACGCATCGCTCTAAGTCAAAATCTCTATGTATTGTCCACTAATAAACCCGTCATAAGAGATATATTTGCAAATACTCGCACAGAGCACGCGATGTGAGTGCTAAATTTCTTTTCAATAGATCACAATTTGCGTTAACCAAAACTTACTTTGCAAGTTTTAAGCGCAAAGAAGCCAAAGGTGTCACCTCTCACAAAAGAAATACACTCGGAAGTTTGCTGGTGCTTGCCGAGTGGCGAATGCTATTATGTAGATGTTTCATGTGCACATAGAACTACAATGTGCACATGAACCCCCAGAACTTTCGAATAGTAATAACTTTGCGTTCCCCATTGATGATTAAAAAATATAACTTCATTTTGACTACCCGGTATACTTATTTGTGCGCCGGCATTGAATGCATTACTGTAGCTGATTGAGTGATGTGAGAAACGTTCGGCACACGAATTAATCCTGAAAGGAAGTAAAACAACAAGAAATTAATAGCAAGGTATGAAAATGACACACCGATAAATTTATAGTCAATGCAACAACAGAGACAAATAAGGGCAAGAATTGTCATAACGAAAAGCGTTTCACAGTGTGGGGTTTTTACAGAGAACAACGAAAATAATGCAACGATTAGAACCGAATAAAAAACCAGGATGTGATTTAAAGCTATTATTTCTAAAATTGCATGGAAAAATATTTCAGAGAGTGGTAGATTGATTAATGAGTTTTAATACCGCAACTCGCCAAATAATCTAATGACTAAAACCGTGACGACCCAAAACATAACTCGGTACATTTGGACTGCCGGCATATCGTTCATAGACTAGTGCAATTGCCAGACTTGAATGGTTTAGATAATCTGTGGTCGATTCTGGAAAAACCAATTCAAAAGCATAAAATTTCAAGTTAGGGGACCTGGTGGTCTAGAAATCTCAAAAAATCGATTTTTTGTTTTTTCAATATTTCGAAAGTATAGTATTTTCAGAATATACTGTGAAATTTGCATGCGGAAATTCTTAATATTATAAACTCTACAGCCAATTAACTAGGTAGAGAGCGGTTTTGAACCTCAAACTTTAAACTCATTTATCTCGAAACGACTTTTTTCGGCCTGGTGTTGCCCAAAAAAAAAAATCTAACCGAACCGTCTGAAATTTTAATATGTTCACAGCATTAATGGCTATCGCCCGTTCATAGACTAGTGCAATTGCCAGACTTGAATGGTTTAGATAATCTGTGGTCGATTCTGGAAAAACCAATTCAAAAGCATAAAATTTCAAGTTAGGGGACCTGGTGGTCTAGAAATCTCAAAAAATCGATTTTTTGTTTTTTCAATATTTCGAAAGTATAGTATTTTCAGAATATACTGTGAAATTTGCATGCGGAAATTCTTAATATTATAAACTCTACAGCCAATTAACTAGGTAGAGAGCGGTTTTGAACCTCAAACTTTAAACTCATTTATCTCGAAACGACTTTTTTCGGCCTGGTGTTGCCCAAAAAAAAAATCTAACCGAACCGTCTGAAATTTTAATATGTTCACAGCATTAATGGCTATCGCCCGTACTAGAATCATATTATTATTTCAATTAATTCGTATTTTTTTATTAAAAAACTGAAAAAACTCGTTTTTTAAGCTTCAAATTCAAAACTGCGCCATTTTGTAATTTTTGTTTTTTATTCTAGTACGGGACATAGCTACAGTCATACTGATTGATATTTTTTGTGATTTTTGTGTTTCAGATAAATAGAAGAGCCAAAATGGGCAACACCGTCCAGGTACAATTTTTCGGGAGGGTCAACTTCAGTGCCATTTTTAAAATTATTAAAATAAAAAAAAAAAATGTTTCATTTTGTATGTAAAAGAAGTGAAATACAAGGCCTAAAAAAATGTATTTATCGTTTATCATTTTTTTATTGTAAAATAAATACTTTAAAATATCCATAATTTTCGGGCTCTAGACCGACCTGAAAAAGATGTTAAAAGAGAAATTGCGAAACATACCAAGAAGTTAGTGGTAGAGGCTCAAAGCTATTATTGACAAAAGCGGATACCCTACTAAATTTGAATTTACTACCACCTTCAAGTTTTTATTATTACAATAATTATAAGCCATATTTTTTAGGACAACATCATTTTGGCTGTGAGTTGCTTTTTCAGTTTATGGTATTAGTCCAGTCAAAAGAGACGAAAAAAATAGCCAACTTCATAATTTTAGGAGGATGCGAGTTTATGGTTTTATTATGTAAAGCCCATCACTGTGAACTTAAATTTGAGTTTTCGGAGTCGGGGGTTGTGTCCCGCGGCCGCCATCTTGGAAATAAGGGTGCAACTAGTTTTTGCGATTATCTCGTGAATTTCGAAAGTTACGAAAATTTTGTGAAATACTTTTTTGTAGATAATAATATTATCTACAACTTTCATTCAAAACTTTTTTTTTGTAAAATTAATAATAAAAAAGTTATAAACAAAATTACGCGAAAAATTAAGGGATCAATTGTTTTAAAGCGTAATAACTTCTTTTTTATAGATTTTATGGAAAATATACTTTAGAGCTCTTTTATAGAGCATTCTTTTGTGAACATTTTTGTCTATAAGTTTTTTCCGCTATCTTTATTTAGTCGTATGATTTTGAGCTGCTAAGCGGAGCAACCAACACATTAGCGAAGCGCGTACATGATTACACAGGCCGACAAAATTTAACCAACATTCAGACCCAGAAACCAAACTATATATTTCCGAAGGTTTATGATGCGCTGAATCCAAATCTGGCCTCAGAATTGCTCTATCTGCTCTGGTTTTCGAGATATCCTAACCTAAAAGTGCAAAAAACTCCATTTTTGCCCATATTTGAGGTTATGTACCCTTGCAGATGTTTTCTTTTACCAAAATTAAAGGATGGCATCTTTAAATACAAGCCTTATTTTTTCAAATGGCGTTTTGTTTGCTCAAATATCATTTTTTTTCGCAGAGATATCGCATTTTGAAATTTTCATGTTTCGAAATTTTCCTACACCTGAAAATCGATTAAGATAACATAGACATGATATAGTCGATTACTAATTTTCTTGGGCTTGAGGGCCTGATATATATGGATTAATAGTATGTAAATTTGGAGTTTGTGGGTAAGCCTGCTTGCGGTTAAGTGGGTTAGCCTGCTCGCGGTATGATAGGGGTGGTTTCTAGGGGTTAGGGCTGTGTGTGACACACTTATGGTGTGAGACAAAATTTTAAGAAAAATAAGACTCAATTCAAGAAAATTAGTAATCGACTATATCATGTCTATGTTATCTTAATCGATTTTCAGGTGTAGGAAAATTTCGAAACATGAAAATTTCAAAATGCGATATCTCTGCGAAAAAAAATGATATTTGAGCAAACAAAACGCCATTTGAAAAAAGAAGGCTTGTATTTAAAGATGCCATCCTTTAATTTTGGTAAAAGAAAACATCTGCAAGGGTACATAACCTCAAATATGGGCAAAAATGGAGTTCTTTGCACTTTTAGGTTAGGATATCTCGAAAACCAGAGCAGATAGAGCAATTCTGAGGCCAGATTTGGATTCAGCGCATCATAAACCTTCGGAAATATATAGTATGGTTTCTGGGTCTGAATGTTGGTTAAATTTTGTCGGCCTGTGTAATCATGTACGCGCTTCGCTAATGTGTTGGTTGCTCCGCTTAGCAGCTCAAAATCATACGACTAAATAAAGATAGCGGAAAAAACTTATAGATAAAAATGTTCACAAAAGAATGCTCTATAAAAAAGCTCTAAAGTATATTTTCCATAAAATCTATAAAAAAGAAGTTATTACGCTTTAAAACAATTGATCCCTTAATTTTTCGCGTAATTTTGTTTATAACTTTTTTATTATTAATTTTACAAAAAAAAGTTTTGAATGAAAGTTGTAGATAATATTATTATCTACAAAAAAGTATTTCACAAAATTTTCGTAACTTTCGAAATTCACGAGATAATCGCAAAAACTAGTTGCACCCTTATTTCCAAGATGGCGGCCGCGGGACACAACCCCCGACCCCGAAAACTCAAATTTAAGTTCACAGTGATGGGCTTTACATAATAAAACCATAAACTCGCATCCTCCTAAAATTATGAAGTTAAATCCTCTTTTGACTGGACTATATGTTTTTTGTACTATATACGGTATGAGGAATAATCAAAATTATTATATTATATATTTTAAATAAAAACAAGTTATCAAGCATATCAATTTTCTCAAAAATGTATTTTATTTTCCGTTAATCTCATTGTTTGGTATATACATTTGACTGCATCATTTTGACTGTGAGCTTTAGCCGTTTACTAAAACATTCGACAGTTGTCGTAACAGGAGCGTATGAGTCACAGTTATCCATTAAGGTCACGCTTTACATATCGACTATTTCGAATTATTTTTTCTTACTACCGACAATATCTAAAATTGCTGCAAAACTACTGCATGATCGACTAAGCCAATTTCTGAAAAAAAAACGTATTGGGTGTTTTTTTTAGAGGTTAGGTTTTCAAGTTGGCACTACTTTTTTCGTAGATGGTCTTTTTGACAGCTGTCACTTGATTTATGCTCAGTTTGGTTTGCCATTTCATAATGAATAGACTTACACTTGAACAACGTTCGCAAATCGTGCAAATTTATTACGAAAATAATGGTTCGGTTCGCGCGACGCATCGAAGAAAATTTTGTTCAGCGATGAAGCTCACTTTTGGTTGAATGGGTATCATTTTTAAAACATAATGGCAAACCCTTATCTTTATAATAAAGCTAAATTCTTGGCCATAACATTAAATTATATACGTTTTATTTCATCTTGAAAACCTAACCTCTAAAAAAACACCCTTTACAATACAGAATCATCAATTTCGATTTAGAAAAAAACATTCGACTATCCAACAGATCCATGGAATTACAAATAAAATCCAATCAGACCTTGAAAACCATCGTTACTGTGCGGCAGTATTCTTGGACGTAGCTAAAGCGTTTGACAAAGTGTGGCACAAAGGCTTACTCCACAAAATAAAAATAATGACACCTTTTGACTACTATCTTATCATAAAAAGCTACCTAACTGACCGAAGTTTCTATATTAAATATGACAATCAATGTTCAGATCTTCATCAAATAACAGCTGGAGTTCCGCAAAGAAGCGTTCTTGGACCACTGTTATATGTTTTATTCACCGCAGACATACCAACTCCTGACGAAACTAATTCATCAATTGCTATGTTCGCAGACGATACAATACTACTGGCATTGGACAAAAGCTTAACTATCGCTACTGAAAAATTGCAGCGATACACAAACACAGTTAAGGAACCATTCCTTGGTGCCTAAAGATAAATGAAGACCAAACCGTACAGGTTATATTTACCACCAAAACAAAATTTACTGCAGTTCCAATTAAAACAAATGGCAAAGCAATTACGATTAAACCAACTACTAAATACCTTGGAATAAATTTGGATTCGAAACTAAATAGGAATCACCACATAAAGCAAAAGATCAAACAAATAAAAGAAAAAATTCGACAACTTCATTGGTTAGTCAGCACAAAATCCAGACTTACTATACAGAAAAAGCCATTATTGTAAAAAGCCATGATTAAACCAATCTGGCTATATGGACTACATGTGTGGGGAACGGCTAAATAAGAGCCCTTCAACTTTTGAACTTTTTTGAATAAAACACAAACGGTTTGACTTTATTAACTAATTTTTTTTTTATTATCGAGTTTGAACATATACATTTAAGTATGAAATTCGATTTCTTTTGCATGACCACCGCGTGCACGTTTTACGAAGTCCAATCGTTGAACCCAATTTCCAAATTCCAGCAATTTCGCATTCAATATTGGCTTTGAGCTCACAAATCGTCGCCGGCTTGTTACTGTAGACCAATGACTTCACATAACCCCAAAACGGGACGGCTTGTTAAATGGACCGTAAAATGGTCGTAATGCTCTTAAAGTAGCAGCAACAGAACGATTATTTTCATAAAAAATTTGCACGATTTGCAATCGTTGCTCAAGTGTGTAGCGTTCCATGATGAAATGTATACTAATGAAGTTTACAAATGACAAGCGAAAAATAAAAAATATTGCGCCCTCCCTATCGGAAAAAAGTCGAAGCGCACCTATTAAAAAACCCTATAGTAAAAATCCAACGACAGCAATCTAAGATTCTTCGAATTTTGACCATGTCTGACAGGTACACGAAAAATGATGACATCCACAGGATCTTGCTACGAACTGCACTGGTCATTAAGCGATGTATGTAAATCCTGGGCAAATTGTTGAACAACGTACCTCATGTCAATGGACAGATGTATAAAATAAAGGGGGGGAAAAAAACTTTTCTGAGAACATACCTCCCGTATTACAAAACTTATTTGTATGGATATTAAAGAAAATTTCAACTCGCACTACAGTGGAACTAGAAAGTAAAAGCTCTTTCGGCGACACCCCCCTGTTTCGTCATTCTGCTCTCTGAAGCGTAAAATGATAACTAACTTGATTTGCCGCTGTAACCGTAATCAGAAACCGGATTCCACTACTGCCGCCATGTACAACTTGTTGTTGGACAAAGAGTTATGTAATAGTAGAAGTACATATTGCAACAATAAAAGGACACAATTTGAGGACATTAAATTAATTCAATCAGCAAAGAAAGGCGAAAGGTTCATCTGCATACAAAGAGAAAGTAAATTCCAAAACAGCAAAGAGCAATGGAAGGACGGGAGTAATGTTTTCCCGTTACATTGAAGTTGAAAGTGCAATTAGTACACATTTTTCACCTTAATTGAGTGTCATTTGAATACCAGAACGGAAAGTTGTTCCATCTTTAAAGTAGAAGCCCGTAAGCTACTTTACTCTACTCGTCTTTTATTGCACCATTCTTTAATTTCATTCGGTGGCACATTTACATATTTGTGCATTCACTGCTAAATAATATTGAAATTCTGATTACCTTTGTACTTCGAGCGAGTTATTGCTCTGCAGTACCGTTACATGCATATTTTGTTGGATACGTACAACAGTACAACGGTGTAATTAACAATTAACCTACAAAAGGAAATGTTTCAGTATTTACGCTTTCCTCATGCCCTAGCGCTCACCCTCGCCTTCTTTGGCACTCACTCGACACCCATCTAACCGTCTACCACTCGTTTCTAATGTATGAATACTGTTGGCATGTACTATGTATGTATGTATGCACATTAGGATGGCAAAGAAAAAGAAAATAAAAGTTAATAAATAATAATTATAATTTGTTTAAAACATTTAAAATATAACAATTTCATACTGATAAATCTTGGTTTTAGTTGTAATATATTACATAGACTAAATTACAAAATAAGCCTAAGCTAAAAAAAAGCTAAATAAAAAAAAATATAGAAAGGAATTTTTAAATCAAAATAATAACATTAACATTATTTTATTACTAAAAATATATTAGGACAAGAAGACAAACAAAACATGGAGATAATTTTATTTTTTAATTTATAAAATTAATTTTTTTTTTAATTTAATATGGTTTAAAAATCTTTTTTTTTGTAAGTTTGAGTTTGGGGTACCTGTAAAAAATTTCTAAATTTTTTTTGTTTTGCTTATAGGGTACATTTTTTGGACATTAGAAGAGGATATTAAATAATATCGATCTGTAGCACTTCATGCCAAATTTACGGAAAATGCATCTTTCACATTGTAATTTTCATACCGTTAACGGCACGATTATAAATTAAAAACAAAAATAAAAAATTAACAAATGTGTTTCTATTTTTTTGGTTGTAGAACAAATGTAGGTGTTTTAGCGTCGGAAAATAATTTGTTTTTGAGCCATCTTAATGTTTATTACTTTATATACAGTTTTGACTATTTTTTTTTAATGTTCATTGTGTTCTTGCAAAAATATAGCTCATTGCCTAACCAAAAACTACATAAATCCAAGTTGCAAACTTTATACAAAAATTAGAAAAAATGAATAAATTTTCATCAGAATTTCCAACTTTTTAAGTAAAATGAAAATAAAAATTTATTACGCAGCTTTATAGTTCATTAAATTTTAGTGCATTTAGGTGCAAGTTTGAGGCTACTAAACTTATATATTATAATTACCTTCAAGACTGTGTTGTTCATTTTCTTCATTTGACACATCCACCACATTTTTTTTATATTGAGAAAATACTCAGCACACACTATCAGGAATTATCAAAAATCAAGGAGTGTTTCTAGCCAGTTTAAACTTGCTTTTATTCTACTAAAATTGGGCTATGAAACTTTGTAACCAAATTTTTTTTTTATTCTGATTAAAATGTTTTAAAATTTTGACGAAAATTTTTCGAATTTTTATAAATATTGTGCAATGTTTAAAATTTGAATCAACATATTGAATGAAATTTTTTTTTTAGTAATTATAAAAATAAAATTTAAAAACTAAATAAATAAACAGTGAACAGTGATTTTTTCAGTTAGGTTAGGTTGTAGCCAAGGCGAATCTATTAAAGGTGGTGTTGGTAAATCAGCTGATTTGTTTTTTTTTTTTCTTTCGCCGTGTCCATGTGGATATCAGCTCAGAATGAAATAAGGCGAATTAATTATTTGTTTTCTACTTTCCCAATACTTCGGTTTGACAATCAAACGTACAGAACATTGTTGTTGGTCTAGTGCCACCACCTTTTACTTGTTAAGTGATTATGTCTTGTATACGTATGCGTCAATTTCAAAAGTTCATTTTTTAGTTAATGTCGTATATGATGACGCAAAGTTAAGCAAAAAACGAAAATTTCCCTGTTATTTTGGCATTATAAAGTAAGCATGAACACTGAATTTCCTGATAATCGTTATCATAATCGTTCAGCCAACGGGCACGGTGAATCCAATATTTGGTTGAAAACCGGTTTTGCATCCCGGTCTTCGCTTGAAATTAAGTCAGCACAGTAAACCGAGCTGTTTAAGAAAAACTAATCGCTTAACAGGTTAATGAATGCGCCTTGGTTGTAGCGGTTGCTCACTATAGGACTCACTTAGGCTCAAAGCCCATTGTGATGCGTCCTTATCTCCCCTAAAACCAGTTTAAACTGTTCAAAAATTTTAGAACATCCCTGCTTTCCACGGTACTGAGAACACTTAAGGTAGGCAAATTTTGAATGAGTTGGGAGCCTACGTATCCTGAGTGCAGGGCAAAGGTGTAGGAATGAACTTTCTTTTTCTCGCGCTATATTTTTTTGTACTAGCGGTCGCCCCTCGCCAGGCATTGGCAAACCTCGGAGTGTATTTCTGCCATGAAAAAGCTCCTCATAAAAAATATCTGCCGTTCAGAGTCGGCTTGAAACTGTAGGTCCCTCCATTTGTGGAACATCAAGACGCACACCACAAATAGAAGGAGGAGCTCGGCCAAACAATCAAAAAGGGTGTACGCGCCAATAATATACATATATATATTTTTTTTTTTTTCGCATTTTCTATATTTGTATTAAAGAATATTCGAGTCTAAATGTCGCATGTGTACTGCTCTCTTGAGGCTCAGCAGCTGTTTGTTGGTTTTAGCTTGGGACCTTGTAAGCCTTGTTCCACTTGCTCGCTTGCAGCGCACAATCCGTTCTTGAGCGCACCATCTACATACCTTAATGCGAGCTTCGACCGAAGGCGTCAAATTCATTGGTCACTTAAATATTCTTCTTCTTACTTTAGGTTATAACCCAATAGCTATTTAATTGTTATCCAGATGATACTTAACTGAAAACAGTCGAAAGTTTTGAGCTGATTATACCGCATATATAAAGATTCCCCTGAATAGTGGTCAAAAATATCCCCACTCAAGTGGACGATTACACGTTCATGTATTGCAAAGGTAAATGTGTCTCTATTCTCACTGCCCCAACTAATGCGAGGTAAGTTGTAAGCGAAAATAAAGTAAATATTTGTGTGTGAATGCGAATCGGGTTAGGCATGGTTGAGGGCTGCTGAAGGCGCCACCAACGCTTGTAGCATAGTTTATGTAAATGCCACAGCTACATATGGTTGCATGTTCCAACCGCAACATTGCACCCAACTAAAATAAATTTGCATGAATGCTACAAAATGGTATCTATCTATGCATGAATGCATGTATGTAGATATGTATGTACAAGTGCAAATTTGCCCCTACTCATTTGAATATTTCTTGTTCTTGTACCAATGCGCATATTTTATTGGTGACACTGTTGCCACAAAATTTTACAAGCAACAAATTTTGAAATTCTCATAAGTCGTTGGCACATACCTACATAAATCATATGCATACAAACGTGCACATGCAATCTTTCATACATATTTGTGTTCATGCACAGTTTGCTGCCACCGCAATCACTGCCAAATGCAATAAAGCCGGCAGCTGCAGCTGTTTTCGTTGTCGTTGCTGTTTTCGGAGTAAGTGAATCTGTCATGTCTTTAGGTTAGCAGGCGTCTGCGGGGTATGTGGAAGGAATCGACAGCCGTGCGGGCAGAGAGTAAAAGTGAATTGCGATTAAATTCGAATGGCACCATTTGTCAGTAAATCAATATTTTGTTGGGAAGCTCTAAAAAAGTTGATGAGAAATAAAATTTGTGACATAAAAAATTTACCAAAGCACTCATAATCAGGGCGGAAAAAATAAGCAAAAAGCAACAAAAAAAATTAGGAAAAAAAATATTATCAAAAACAAAAAAAGAAAAGAATTTGAAACGCTTAGATAAGCACGAAAACGTTGGTAAATACTTGCGAAAATATTTTTGAAAAACAACAAAAAAATTTTAGTGCAGTATTGTACTGCAATGGTATGTTAAAACAAAACAGTAACAGGTGGTAAGCGCTACTGATGTAAATCCAGAGACCCCAGTAGTTTTTAAGATATTTCATTAGCTATAATAATTTTCAATAAATAAATAAAAAAGTATATTCAGAACTCATTTTTTTCTTCTGTGACAAATTTTACAATGCAAACGACGAGAAGAAATTCGCTGAAAAAAGTTACGTTATTTTTGCTTCTACTCAAAATTTCGCAGATGCAAGCAGCGTCTTCGGTGCCACGCGGTTAATGGCCATGAAAATATTCTTTTCACAGATGAGGAAATGTTCCCTGTTGAAGAAGTTTTTAATAAGAAAAACGAAAAAATCTATGTTAAAACTTCTAAGACGCAAAAAATGTTGTCCCAAGGGTTCAGCGTGGCCATCATGCAGCCACCGTAATGGTTTTTGGAGAGTGTCTTCTATAGACGTTACATCTATTTATTTCTGCGAAAAAGTGGTTAAGACCGGGGCAGAAGTTTACAGGAGAATGTCTTAGAAGGCGTAGTGAAGCATTTGAGCGATACTCACAGAAATTTGGAGAGTCTCAAATAATTTTTGGATCGAGCAGCGCCGTCAATATCCATGGAAACCGTGTGTGCTGCAAAAGCTGAATGGCCTAATCGTTTGAAGGCTTGTGCAAAAGCAAATCCTGACCATTTCGAATGAAAATTTAATTTTTTTTTTAATATTTACACTATTAAATAAAACTAATTTAAAAAAAAAAGCATTCAGATTTCATATCTATAACGGACTAACTTGTAACAGGTTTTATAGCAGGGCATGTAGATATTGCGTAAGCAAATCTGTTTCGATGTGAATCTATAATTCGGAGTATTTGAGGGCAAAAAAAAACTTTTTTCCATAAATAAACGTAGAAGACTCTCAACTGAATCGTGTTCGTCGACACCCCAAACTTGAGTTCATAAAATATGATCGATCTTAAGCACGCATCATAAATTTTTAGTTTATTTGAAATGTAGATTCGATTCTTATTAATATATTTAAACCGAATTGCATTGATAGCGGTTTTAGAATCAGCAAGCTTCAGGTATAAGTGTTTCGCATAAGCAGCACGCCCAAATATTTATATTCGTTAACAATCTCAATATTCTCGCCACCAAACTTTCAATTATAAAAAGAAGGAATTCTGCTACACTTTGCCATGCATTTCGACTTGGTCAAATTTACTTTAAGGCCCCATTCATTGCTATAATCGCGGATTACAACGATCGTATCCTGCAATTCTTTAATACTTTGTTGTTGTTATGTTATGGTATGTTCTGTTCTGTTATGTTATGTTATGTTATGTTATGTTCTGTTCTGTTATGTTATGTTATGTTATGTTATGTTATGTTATGTTATGTTATGTTATGTTATGTTATGTTATGTTATGTTATGTTATGTTATGTAAGTATGTCAAAACTCGTATTTTTATTTGAATTTTTTTAAATAAATGCCTTCTGTAGGTGGCGTTTGATATACTCCGAAAAAAATCGAAATATCATATATATGTGTATGTATGTGCTTCGATGTAATTAATAACATAGAACCTTCAATTTTAAATGGAAAATTTAAAGCAGATTTGCCCTGCTTACCATTGATTTCAATGCCTATTCCATTCGAGTTCAAACACATGTCCTTTTTGGTGCGACTTGCATTTTCAATGATCATTAATAAAACAGAAGGACTGTCACTGAAAGTTCGTGGACTAAATCTGTTAAGTTCGTGCTGCTCAAATGGACAGCTGTGCTCATGCTCATGCTTATGCTCACAATTTGGAAAACTTTCTATTTTTCGGTATGCATCAAACAGGAAAAAAATTATCTTGTGCATTTTTTCTTCTTTTCGGAAGGTATTGCAACACTTGACAGATACGAAATAGTTTATTTATGACACACGTTCGTATTTTTTTAATTTGAAATGACGGCTTACGAATATATAGATGCTTATAGATACATACATATATGAATATATGTACATATGTATGTATATATGAAATATTAGCACAGACGTGCTCTGTTAGGAGTCTGGCCGAGCATCTTAATCAATTTATGGTGCGCGCTTTGATGTTTTCGTACAATTCAGTGGCCTAGAATTTTATGCCGTCTTGATTTGCTTAGTGTCTGCCGAGAGCCGATGGCTATTAAAATAAATTTTCTATAATTTGAAGTTTCATGTCCCCGCTGTGCATCGAATCCAGTTCCAATCGAATTGTAGCCATTCCGCTCGTATACGGCGGCCACGCTAAATGTGTATTTTTTTTTTTAACTCAATCCTGTTTGCAATAGCGCAAACGTCAACTCACTCATTGCAATTGCATTTCTTTATTTTAAAAGTGATTGACATTTTCACAAATTTTGATGACAAGTCAGTCACAAACAACGCAACATATACAAAAAATATTTCAAAGCGCGAAATCAGGAAGAGCACGAAATTGTAAGTTGCATAAGAAAAAATATGAAAAGAAATATGTAAAAATATAGAAATAAATAATAAATAACAAAAGCTGTGTGTGAGGTTTTCACGATCTCGTTTTTTGTTTTTTTTTTTGTGCACAGGGTCCGGTAATCGAAGTGTAACCAATTAAAACGGCCATAAGCTTAGTTTGGAAAATTACTTTTATTCATTGCAAGGAAAAAAATGTGTGAAAATAATACAAAATTAAGAATCAGTTTACTTTTGCTCGGGATTACTACATTTTGCCTTGACTATGACCTTGACACGGTCCAGAAACGAATCGCAAGCTGCCCGAATGTGACTTACAGGTATTTTGGTCCACTGGCGCGGGCACTGGCTTTTTTCAGCACTTCGAGACTGGTGAATCCTTTAGTTCGGACCCTCTCTCCAAAATGGCCCAAAGAGATTAACCCATCGGATTCGCGTCTGGTGAATTTGAGAGCCATTGTGTGGGCGTTATGAAGTTCGGAAGATAGTGTTTTAGTCATTCTTTGTTCACTCGAGCTATGTGAGACCGTGCCGAGTCCTGTTGAAACGCCCATGGTCTGCCACCGAAACTTTGTCTGCCCACGGATTTAAAGCAACGTCCAATACTTTCCCGATAATATTTCGCATTTAACTTGGCGCCAGGCTCGATAAAAACGATTGGTGAATACCGATCTGTGGTTATAGCGGCCCAAACTATTACTTGAGTCGGGTGCTGCCTGCTGGTGGCCAATCTATGACTCAAATTTTTGTATGAACGTTCGCTCAAATAAAAACTATCGTTTTGAGAGGTTACGAATTGCTCCATTTGAAAATTTTTCTCGTCAGAAAACACAATGTTCGGAAATTGACCACTTTCGGCCAAGCGAAGCAACTCCTTCTGATTTCTTGCTGCTTTGGGTGAGATTATGCGCCTTTTGGATCTTTTAAGGCTTGCCTTTGAGATTATTTTTTAGTGTGCGGTGGAGGCTACGGTTACATATTTTCAGTTCTTTCGCTATTTGATTAGCACTTCCTCGGGGGTTTCGCTCAAATCGCCTCTTCACGTTTTGAACCATTTCACGTGACGTTGCAGTCTTTTGATGACCACCTCCATCACGTTTCGCGATGCTACTCTGATGTGTCATTTAGCCAGCTAACTGATAGCTGATGCCCGTACATTAGCTGCCCGAGCGGACTGAAATCGGTTACAGTTCGTTCCAAAATTCAATTGGATATAAAACTGCATACTGAACTTTTTTCCATAAATTCTGATTCAAAAGTTTGATGGAAATGTGTTTAAACATTTTTTTATTTAATTTTTTTTATAATTCTAGCTGCTATATTAACTATGTTAAATAGACAAAACTTGCCTTATGTCGCGCTGCTATTATTTTGAGCACAGGTGTGTAGGCATATGCATTTCAAAAGCACTATCGCTCCTTTGTGTAAAATATCCAGCTTCCATGGCATGCAAGCTGTTACTTTTCCGCATTGCGCGTTTTTTGTTTCGTTTTATCATTCGATAATCAAAGGAGAATAAATAATGAAAAATGGGTTTATTGCAGCTGTAGTTGCTGCCATTAAATAATCGTCAGCTCGCAACTACGCGATTCATTAAAAAAATAAAAATTTTAAATAGAAACGCGAAAAAAAGAATAAAATAAAAGTCCATTGCTAAAAATACAGACCTAAAATTTCAATCAAAATAAAATGCATCCGCTTGCTTGGCAACTTGTCAATTCGACTTATTTTCACTATCTTCCTCCAGTGGGACACTCTTTTCTAACGAAACGAAGAAACGACGGCTCGACGGCTGGACGACTATTGATTACAATTTTAATTGAAGTAGAATCACGTTTGGGATTTACGAAAATCCGTATACGATTTTTTTTCTCTCTTTAATTATAGTTTCTCTCGTTTTGCGCTGTTGCCAAAAAACTTGCCGGCTGCATTGATTGGTTGGCAGCTGCAGCAAGAGGTCAAGTTTGTTGGATTTCTTGGAAAAACTTTAATGATAGTGGAATGCATAGCTGCAGAGCATCCAAATGAATAAGCCAAATGGCGGCAAATTCGTACACAAATAAAACAAAAAGGCAACTGTATAAGAGGGTGGTCCACAAATTTTGTACGAGAAAAATCGCTGCGCTTTGAAAATTATTAACCCCATAATAGTTACGTGGTCTACGATCGTGAACCACCTATATTGTTGTTCATAGACCTTATAAATAAAAAATAATAAAAAAATTAAAAAATAAATAAAAAAATAAGTAAATAAGTAAATAAAAAAAAAATGTTATGTAGTAACTCCTCACTTTTTTCTTTAAGTTTGATACACGTCTCAATTCCTGCTGCTACTGTGATCTCATATCCAGTGCTGAGCTTAGATATTCCTAAGGCGAATTTTTAGAAGAGGTTGATGTAGACTTTGTTTAAGAAAGCGTCTGAGCAGCAAATCTCGGATTAAACTGATGACACTTCCGGGAATGATTCAGGTATATACAACCCTCGAAGAAAACTATAGCACCGCAGTTTTTTGACCAGTTTTTGACCTTTTTTATTTTGCTTTATTAATTTTGATAAATTTTTTGTAAAAATATCACATAAATTAAAGTTTCAAAATATATACAAAATTTATAAAAAATCGAGAAATATTTATGAAAATTTCAAACAAATTTCAGAGTTTAAAAAAAAAATTTACGCAGTTTTATAGCCCACTAAATTTTAGTATATAAAACCGCAATTTAAAGTACAAATGTAAAGAAAATCCTGCTCATTTTGTATAATTCAAAGTGACTCAAATGTGTAATTGAGTTTTGATAATTTTTTTTCGCTGCCGATTTTGCGCATTTCCTCCATATAAAAAAGACGCGCTTTCGAGAATTTCTATACACTTTTACGTGCAAGTTTTCGTTTTTTTAGGTAAGTTGTCGTTATTCTTTGCTATAAAAAAATGGGTTTACTCATTGCTTTTAATAAACAGAAATAATTATTTAATAAAATGTAAGAGTGTTGCTACAAAAATAAATACATTTCATTCTATTTGACTTTATTTTAAATTAAGAGAAACTTCGCCTCAAAGTCTAACCCTTTTGGTTCAGTTAATTGGGGTTTTTTTGTCTTTATTTTAAATTTAGCGAAATTTCGCCTCAAAATCTAACCTTTGATTGAATTTATTGTTTTTTGTTTGAATTTATTTTTTTTTATTGTCTTTTTCAATTTAGGGACATTTCCCTTGAAAATCCAATTCTTTTGGTTGGGTCAATTTTTTTTCTTTATTTTAAATTTAGAGAGTTTTCGCCTCAAAAGCGCACCCTTGTGGTTGAGTTAATCTCTTTTTTGGTCTTTATTTTAAATTTGAAGAAAGTTCGCTTGAAAAAGCAATCCTTTTCGCTGAGTCTATTCTTTTGTTTTCTTTACTTTAAATTTAGAAAAATTTCACCTCGAAATCTAACCCTTGTGATTGAATTTCTTTTTCATTTTTGGCTTTATATTAAATTTAAGTAATTTCGCATCAAAATCTAACCTCTTTGGCTAAGTTAATTTTATTTTTTTCGTATTTATTTTAAATTTAGAGAAATTTCGCCTCAACATTTAATCCTTGTGATTGGATTTATTTAAATTTTTTTCTTTTTTTTAATTTGAAGAAATTTCGCTTGAAAATTCAACCTTTTTGGCTGAGTCAATTTGTTTTCCTTTATTTTAAATTTAGCAAGGTTAGGTGAAGTTTAGAAAAATTTCGTACCAAATTCGAACCCTTGTGATTCAGAAAAGTTATAAAATTTGTTTCAAGACATCTTATAAAAAAGTCCACGATCATAGACCAGGTAACGGTTCATACCTATAGCAGTACATGCCCTAACTTCTAGCGAGGGCTAACTTGTAGCGAGCTTATATTAAAATTGCGAAAAAAGGCTTTTTCCCATATAAAATGCAAACGAAACTTCATGGACTTTGTGACACTATTAATAAAAATTTAAAATTAATATATAAGTGACTTTCATTTTTCGTAACAAAAATGTCTTACTTCGATTCTGTTTTGGACCACCCTACTGTGCATGCGTTTGTTAAGTTAGAATAATAAACATCTTGGCAATTCATTGGCAAAATTTTGCAGCTGGCTTCATCAAGCATGAAAGTGCGTGCTTGTGTGGCTATCGCTTCACCCTCAGATCGAGCAGCAAGCCTATTGACCCAAGTTTTAACCCATTGTCATCTATGTTTATTCAAAAAGCAGATACTACAATTTTCATACGTATATTCTGTGTAATATTATATAATACTATATTTTAGGATGGTCAGTATATTTTCTTCACATTCCAAAATTTAATATAGTAGACAGGTATGGAATAACTGAAATTTAAATATGTCCGGAAATATATTTGATGCCTTGTGAAGTGCAGTTTACGTTCGCTGAACTAAATTTAATACTTTCCGAAATAAAGCTATCGAAACCTTAGTGCAATTGTACTATTCTGATTTATATTTCATGATTCCGGAGACGCTTTTACAACAGGTTGATTGAATCGAAATCAGTTCTGCAGGAATCATGAATTGGATCAGAAATTATGTTTGCAATTTACGTAATGAGCGATAGTCCATTCTAGAATGCTGCAGTATTGCAAAGTGTTTTGGGACAAGCCCGAACAGAAAACTGTCGGACTTCCTTCCCAAACTTGGTAGAAAAGACGTTTGGTTGATGGTCAGTATTTTTGCAGTTCATAACCCAAGGGATTAGCCTGTGACCACCTGGAATCATTGAGAGCCCGATTTGGCTGTCTTGCTTATAGAAGACGGATAGCACTGATAATTTTCTCTGTGCGTGTCCTGCCTTTGCTAAAGCAATGCTACGAAATTTGGGTTGCGATTTCATGAGAATGAGTAGAATTCTTTCTCTCAAACTGGAGGATATTTTCAGATTTGCCAAAGAATCTGTGAAATTCTCACAGAACTAGCTGCCTTTGTCTCTATTGTATGCTATCTTTTTCACTCTGCTACTTCTCTCCTTTCCTCCTTGACTATCTACTTTTTCACTTTCCAGAGCTTTGAATACATTGGGCTTTTTAGCCTGAGGGTTTAAGGAATTACCATTCTCTCCGCGTTTCTTGGCTCGCCTTTTCCAAATCGCAATTTCAATTTCCAACTGCACATCGAAGGGTCTTACAGTGTAAAAGTGATGGTACGAGCATTGAAAATCAATCACGTAGGGCTGTCCAAAAAGTGCAACAACACCAGAGTTCTAAGTTTGCCTAAGCGGGAAATTGTTGATACCAGAGATAACTCAGATGAACGAGTACTCCATATTTTACATGAAGATTTACATATGGAAAGGCTTTTCGGAAAGTTAGTGTCGCAATCGCTAACAATTCAAAAAAAAGCTGTGGAACAATATTCTTCAGAGCTTCCAGAAAATCATTACAAAGACGGAATAAAATTATTGGAGGATCTTTGGAATGTGTGTAAATTTTTTTTTGATTTTACTTACTTGTAAAACAATCAGTAATTTGAAGTACATTTACGCTTTCTGAAGTACTGTTCAGAAATATGTATGGTAGTGCAAACTATCCTCTCGTCTCCTATCAGACCTATTTTTTCTAATATAATATTTAAGAATCTAAACTTATCTTGTCTTTAATATTCTGATGCTAACATGTGTCTCGGAACACGTGGGTATCGCGTGTAGCGAGACCTCTGACTCTTTAGATAAGATAGGCTCTGATGCCAGCTTCCCTGACTCGGAGCTCGTTCGGCCACTCCCTTATGCAGGCATCAAAGCCACGGTTAACAAACAGGAAACTTCAACTCACAAGTGAGCTTGGCAGGCTGAGAGAGGCTGCAGATGGATAAAACTGATGCTACCTGTCATGTCCGACCAACTGCGGCAGATCCTCCTTCCATTACGCAGAAGCGGCTGTAGGCAGCTAGTTTGACTGATGACGGACCACTTTCTGTAGATGAAGCACATGGAAAAGGTAAGCATCTCAAACAGTGTACTCTGCTGAGCATGTGAAGAAGAGGATGAGACGGTGGAACACTTTCTGTGCGTCTGCATGTCTTTGGTAGGGACCACCTTGGCTCCTTAGCACCACATGATCTACTTGGATTTCCTCGGAGGTCGGGTTGATTTAAAGAAAATTAAAAAGGAAAACCGAGTGCAGTACAATGGACTTAATGTACTTCCTAGTTGTTCCGACAAAAAACAAATATGATTTTGACATCAAGTCGCGAGTTGCAGGTTACCTTTGGAGACCAACACTGCAGTTCATAAGATGCATTGTAGTACAGTATGTCCAGGGCTTAAAGAACGTCTATCCAAAAAATGTATGAAGAAAATGCATGCTTAATGTTTTACACAGCGAATTAACTCTGTAATGTATCCATAAGAATAGAGGAGTGTTTCGGGCTCTCATTCGGTCTTCCTTGCGAAGATTCTTAGAGGACATTTGTTTTTGTTTACCAGTAGTTACATAGGTCCTTGTATTATTATTATCCTTAGTAGAATTAAAAATTTAACTTGCCAACCTGCGCACAATGGGTTAAGCACTTGGCAGAGAGTTGAACATCTCATTAAAGCAATTCACTTGCCATGTTCTTATTCTTGTTCTTCCATACAGTTTTATTAGTTTCGTAATCCGTTGGGTCTTTCACATTCCTTACGCTTTGGTGTGGCATCTTCTGGTTGCACTTTTCGAAATATTTGCCGCGTCTACTCTATTAGCTCCATCCATCCCCAACTTCAGCGCCAAGGTTGCTGCTTATCTGTGTTCTTGTTCTTCTTCTAGCACTCTTGCACTTCTTATCGTTGCTGTGCGACGGTGATGCTTTGTTGGTGCCGTCGTTCGTCTGTATGCGCAGCATGACCGGCCGAAACAAAAGTCGCTCACCTTGGACTAAATTTAAGCTTTTTTTGCAGTGACGGACCGCACATATCCATACATACTTATTTATGTACATACCCCATAGGGAAATCCACTCGTTAACAATTAAGTGCAGTGGTTGGAAAAAAATAACTCAAAACTTCTTTCATTATACACATAAATATAAATATACTTGGAGAAGTGATGACAAAATTAAAAAAATCAAAGAGCGTTCGAGACTGAGTTAAAGTCATAAGACGAACCGTAGTGGGACTATTCCGATTTTCTCGGCTTAAGTGCCCAGTAGGGTCTGCAGTATACATTCTCCAGTGCGCGTAGGTGCGGCTGTGAGCAAGCATCTTTCTCGGAATAAGCAGCCCCCTATGTAAACGTGTTCTGAAAAACCTTCTCCACGATCAGGTTGTGTGCTGCGTTCGGATACATCATGGAAAAAAATCATTAACATCGCCTTTTTACGGTACAATGTATTTGACTGCTTGAAGTCAACGCAAAGAAGCTATTGCATTTTGCTATTGTACATCTACTTCAACTGCCACGAGGGAACATTTTCTGTCGAATTTATTGTAGGTGGGAGACTACGTCGTCGCCAGTAAAAGAAGTTTACCCTAGTGAACTAAAAGGGTACATTGAAGTTCCACAACAAAAAATCCGCTAACGAACTGAACCTGATTGACTTCGCGAAACACCCGAAACATTAAAGTTTGTAGCACCAGGTTTCAGCAGGAAAAAATCCACAAGGCTAAGTGGGCGTAACTTGTTCAAGAAGCCAAATCAATCATTCTATGTTGAACGGATGGTATGATTTCAGTGTCTTCTACGCTAATTTTATCTAAGCATAAAACAAAGTCTCGGTTCATTACCTTGTATTCACTGCTTCCTTGGGGGTTCCAGTGAATGGCGGCCCTTGTTCAGTCAGCATTTCCTCTGCGCCCCATTTTCTCTTCTGGATCTCGAATAGTATTGGCCTCTGCTAGGCTCTGGCTCATAAGTCAGCATTCGAGACAATATTTGGCCAAAATATTATGAGAATTTTTCGAAGGCCGAACCTTCAGAGACCGATATAACGCTGCCTAAATAACAGAAAGATTGTACGTGTTCGAGATCAATAGCATCAATTGAGAAGTTTTGCGTATTTCCTATGTTTACATGCATGGCTTTGGTTTTGTGGATATTGATTTTCAGGCCGGTTTCTCAGCTTTTTCAGCTGCTTATCGCACTGCTTGAATCTTCGCTACCATGTAAAGATAGTTGTGGGACAGAAGGCAGTCAGAAATCCGCATAGTCAATATCCGCTAGGCGCCCTTGCAGTCCCCAAGCAATACCGCCTCCAGATGACGAAACGTTTTTTATGACAATGTCCAAAACTATGTTAAAGAGAAGTGGCGACAGAACATATCCTTCGTCGTACACGTCGTACACCTGCTAATATTTTGATTCTGCCACCCAGTAGCTGCTCATGCATTATCCGACAGCTTGCATCCTCGACGAGTTGAATCAATTTCGATGGGACCTTTTGCGCTCGAGAGTGTTACGAATAGCGCCGTGGCGAGATAGTGCACACTTAGTGCATACGACCGCCATGAAATGCACACAAAGCATATATGAGCTCTTTTCATAAAAGAACTCTTTCTAAGAGTCCCCGAACCACTGAGTCTCCGCTGAATGAATTTATCCATTAGTGTACACTAACAAACCTTGTGAGGTTAGTTTGAACTGGTTAACTTGCAACCATGCATAAACCGGTGCGGTCCATAGCGATACCAGATGGAGTTCATTAGTTATGTGTTGTAAAGTAGTCCACGCACGTGATGCCTGCTTCTATTGCGAGTTTAAAGAGACATTTCCAGCCCACTGCTGAGATATCTTCCGATCCATCTAACTTCGGTGCCCCCAGACATTTTAAGCGTGTTTTGAATAACGCAGGACATCCGCAAAGGAGGTGCTCTACAATTTCCCTTGTGCCCGGCTCTATCCCGTCAGCAGGCCTATTATAGTTCTCCAATTTCTTCGTGTTAGTGGTAATATAAATCGAGTAGAACTGTGATGGTCATGTTTTTACAGGATATTAGCATTTCTGCAAGTGGACAGACTCTCCCATTTTGTCCTGGATTTTCCGGCCATGTTTTCGTCTAGTTCATTGTATAATATTCGCATTGACTTTGGTGTTTCATTGACAAAGTTCGAGAATATCGTCTACCATCTCGTTCCCTTCAATGCCCTTATAGCCTGGAAACCAATAGAAATGCAGCTTACAATTCGCTGCTAACCTTCCTACTGTCTCCCTGCTCTGAAGAACGATCTTGCATGTTATACTAAAGGATATAATTGTTTTAATGGCTTCCTGACTACCCATGTAAAAGTTGACCTTGCAGTTGGTCCCAGTAGTGTCACAAGCTAGGTGTGCTGCTTTTTTGCGAAACCAACTGCGAAAACCTCAGCCTGGAATACACTGCAGTGATCTGAAAGCATATGTGACAAACCTTGTGAGCTATAAAGCTGAAATAAATAAACGCATAAACAAGCCTACCCAGACGCTAAACTATCACTCCCGTTATTCTCGATTCCGCCACTCTCTCCAGAGAAGTGAAGAATACAAGCAATCAAATTTCCACGTATTGGTCCTTTTTCATGTGGTGCAGGTCTAATCACTACTAGACTAGTTTGAAATTGCAGAGGAAGTAGTTACCAGCTTTGAACTGGAATCTCAAGGTTTCTCTACTTGGCACCTATGAGTACGTGCTTGCATGTTCACAGACGGCAGCTATGTACCGCAGTTGCTTCCGTTTATTTGCATTCATAAGAAAACCAAGTAGTAAGAAAGCTGCTGATGTTGCTTTTTTATGCTTTTTATTCTTTTAATTCTTTTTATTTTATTAATTTTTTGGGTTTCATCGCTTTTTTGCATTCTTAAATGTGGCTCATGTTCGCTGTTCCATTAAATGATAAATAAACAAGAGATGCGCGCGCGCTTAAGTGACGGTTATACCTATGTGGAGAAAATGGCAAATATTTGCGAAATAAATAAAATAGTCCCGAGCCATGTTGAGACGTAGACGCAGCGAATGGGAGACAAAAAGAAAGCAAAATGGAAGTGTTCCCAAAAAAAGCACAGCTGGAGACAGACGGTCAAGCAGACAATGGAATGCTTTCAATTCAATTGAATTTTTAGTAATAAAAGAAATCACAATAACAACATCATAATAAAAGCATAGAACTTAAGTGGTGGGTACTATTATGAGAGGCACGGAACTTTTGACCATTACTGAAAATTTTATAGCATTTGGAGCTCATATAATTTGAAGCATGTGGCTACCTTGACTGCATCCTATGAACATCCGCTAGTCAGTAAAATTTTGGGTATCCTTTTCCAAAAAATCGGTGTCATTATTTGCCTGCAGTTTAGTTTTGAAACAGTGGCATGTCCTCCGCGCAAGCAAACTACACTAGACACTTATGGTTGCTATCTTTGGAAGTAGTGGGAGTCTCGTCAGGATTATTATCCTTTGAAATAGTTTAATTTAATGTGTACTCACATACATACTGTTCCTTCTTGATTGGCGCCAAAAACTGCTTCGACAATTTTGGCCGAGCTTAGACATTCCTTCCGCTTGCCAACCGCTGTCAGTGCACACGCCAAGTAAAGCCAAGACATTCTCCACTCGATTTTTCTAACTCAGTATGGGCTTCCTCTTCCTCTGTTACAAACAGCAGGTACCTAGTTTCAAAGCTGGGACGTTTGTATTCATTCGAACGACGTGAAGTCAGCCAGCGAAGCCACCGCTCCTTGTTCTATCGTCAACTCGCAAACAACTTCCGTGGAACCTTTTTTTCATCGCCCAAGCTGTTGCATCATACGATATGACGGGCATGATGAGATACTCATAAAGCGTATGTGTTGTTCGTCGAGGAAGGACTTTATTCTCAATTGCCTACTTAATCCGTAGTAACATTTTCTAGCAAGAGAGATTTTCCATTGGACTACAAGACTGACATCGGTGTTAATGCAGGGTTCCACATAAACAAACTATTTTAAAGGTATTAAAGTTATGACTGTCAACAGTGACCAAGTGAACTGACTGGTTGTTGGACGAAAGGATATACCTGCCATCTGTCACGACCAGACCCATTCCCATACACATCAAGCCAAAAATAGATCTTATTGCTAGATAGAATGCAATTCATACACTTAAATTGAATGAATTCCCACGCTTGCGCTTTAAAACTTCCACGAAGTATTCGAGTTTTTGAGAATGCCGTCGTATCGATCTGCAATTACCCTCACACTCATTTCTGCTGCGCTGGCGCCTTCGGTACACAAAATATGAACTCGCATTGGATGAATAGTATTCGGAAGAGCGAACGTAGACTTTATTGACCCAACATAATGTGTTCGTAATGGCATTTATGTAGATATGGCGCTCTTCTCAAAGTGCTTACTGGAAATTTTAGCAGCACCTACGGGTAAGACAAAGATTTGTCAGGCTTTTGGTGATTCAGCATTTTGGGCAGCTGAAATGGAATTTACGAGCATTCAGCGCAGACAAAGGTGAAGATTAAAGTTAAAGTTGAGTAATAACTGAAGGCTCACAGATATATCTGTGATTCATTGAGTAGAAAATGGAATAAAAAATCAACAATTGCCAAAATAAGTTTTGTTGAGGTTGACCGCATCGGATTACCAGCTGGCGATAAGTGCTGCTGCTCTTTTTTCTGCTACGTTTAC
Organism: Anastrepha fraterculus; assembly: GCA_037575425.1. NCBI lineage: Eukaryota > Metazoa > Arthropoda > Insecta > Diptera > Tephritidae > Anastrepha > Anastrepha fraterculus. The sequence continues at coordinate 15,341 of JAYXIM010055425.1, read as the reverse complement.
ACATGAGAACATACAGGGTCCGGCACTCGAAGTGTAACCAATTAAAAAGGCCATAAATTCAGTTTGCAAAATTACTTTTATTCAATTCAAAGTAAAATGTGTAAATGTGTGAAAATAATACAAAATTAAGAATCAGTTTACTTTTGTTCGATGTAACCAATACTTCGAAGACTGGTGAATCTTTTAGCTCGGACCCTCTCTCCGAAATGGGCCAAAGAGAATAACCCATCGGATTCGCGTCTGGTGAATTTGAGAGCCATTGTGTGGACGTTATGAAGTTCGGAAAGTTGTTTTTAGCCATTCTTAGTTCACTCGAGTTATGTGAGACGGTGCCGAGTTCTGTTGAAAAGTCCATGGTCTGTCCCCTCTTCGCCTCTTCACGTTTTGAACCATTTCACGTTTCGTTGCAGTCTTTTGATGGTCACTTCCATGACGTTTTGTCATGCTACCAGTGTCATTGTAACGAGTAATGGTGCGATAAACAAAAACTTTATTTACTTTAAGATGCTCGAGCTCACGAACAATCGCTGGTTGTGATTTTCCCGTCAAATATAATATAATGCTTCCGCGCACTTGTAAACAATATTCTGGACTATCATTTAGCCAACTAACAGACGGGCCAACGATGCACGGACATCAGCTACGCGAGCGGTCTGAAGTTGGTTACACTTCGAGTGCCGGACCCTGTACATAAGTATGTGGGTATATGAGCAAAAAACTCAGGTTGAATAGCATTACTTGGAAAAATGAGATAACAAAAAAAATAATAATAATAAAATAATTCAAGGTAAAGCACATAAGGACGTCGTGCTTTCGAGAGCGATTTATGTACCTACCCCACCTTAAATGAAATACTTTCAGCTCAAAGTTTCCGACAATTGTTTTGTTTGATAATACTTTGAACAACTGGTCTTCTGGTAGACTAACAAATAAGCAGCTGATCTTAACTTTGCGTTTTGGCGAAAGTAATGTAAAATATTTCTTGCTATTTATGTAAAGAAATGCCAAAGTTACTGCACCAACGAACGAGCGATTCTAATCCCAGAAAACAATAATGTAATCTAATACAAAATAACGAAAAACAGGTACTAATATCATTAATAAATAAAACGAAGGTAGAGGTCTTAAAATACCGCTGAAGATGCTATGAAAGAATCCAAGCATTCACCCTCAATCATTACGACACATCGTTTATTGGATAAATAAAGTTTCAACCATGGAGAGGAAACAGAATGAAAACCGAGCGAGGCTAATTTACCTTATAGAATTTTAAATCAAATCTTCTTCTTCTTATTTGACGCGATAGCAGCTTAAGCGGTTTTGACCGAGTTTAAAAAACTCGAAGCTCTATCAAATGCTTTAGAAAAGCTCGTGTAAACGCAGTCGACCTGAAATCCTTCAGCAAAAGTTGAAAAAACTGTATACACCAAAGGCAGCTAGGTTGGAAACTGTAGATCTACCAGTGGCAAATCCATGCTGATTTGGCGAAATTTAACTTTTAGTAGCAAAGCACATTTTTTCTTTTATAATTCTATCACAAACTCTGGGTACTTCTACCCATAGAAAGGTTTGAAATCGGTCTATAAATGCACACATCCTGCTTTTTGCCACACAATCGGGATAATAGATAGTTGTGACTTTCCAATAGACGATGAAAACTCCAGAAGTTAAAGATTTATTAAAAAATTATTTGAGCGGAATAACAATGGCCGGAGAATTTTTAAGAGAGTTACGTCCCAGTATGCGTTCAAATAGAGAGACGGGCAAAGATGGCTACACAGTATATCGACTAAGCTCACTCTCCTGATCACTTCGTCAGACTTACTTGTTTTTGGGACACATTCGTTTCGTTTTTACTACACAGAAAAATACTATACCAGTTTATTTAATGAAAGGTATGAAAAACACACCAAAAGTAGAGCTTAAGAGTTTCTTAGCCGCCTGCTGCCGTCGCTGCCACTTCTGTTGCCGCTATTGCTGCTACAAAAAAGGGCTTCGCATTGCGTAAAACGGAAGCCGGATTAGTTACACGATAAAATATCAGATGACGCTTATCTATTGTTTAGATGTTTGCGGTCACGAGTGCAAAAATGGTAGCTACTGGGATCTGTTGAGGTACATACATCCATATCTCAGGCGTTTGCTGTGCGGCCTTGGTCCGAAAGTGGCAGCATTTGCCATTCCTGTGGGCTAATATTGCTCTTATTTAGCCATATGCCTGCGGACATACGTAGGTATCATATGTATATTTATGTATAAATGTATATGCACATATACATATAACGAAATCTGCGCTAGTATGAATATTCATATGTGTATGTATGTGAATAAATGTATTACTTTGTCAGTTATTTTTGTGGTTTGGCTCTTATTGCGTTGTTGTTGCGGTTACTTCATTGAAATTCTCACATTTCGGTCGCATCTCACTCCACCAATACCGCAAATGTTTCTGTATTTTTCACCTTGTTTGCCAGCTTCGGATATCCATGCCTCAGCACCCATTCTCATTGGAATCTTTCGTAAAATCTAAACAAAAATCTATGATTCACACACACACACACACACATAAATATCTGTGTATAATCTTTTGCTGAATAATTGAAATTGCTGCGCTACCTGTTAGGTGTGAGCTGTGCCTTTTGGTATTTGAAAAGCTGCAGATTATTTGCCCGGAATTCGCATTTACGGGTGAGCATCTGTGAAGCATTATTTTTGTTGTAGCCTTGATTATTGGGCAGCAAACAATGCAGACTTAATTAATGGCTTATTTTGAACTTTTGCAGTTTTCGAATAGTTTTTAGCACAAGTGCATCCAATTTGTTTTTGAATAACTTTACTACTTTAAAAATAATAAAATTGACTGGTGAAATTCTTTATTTTGACCCAAACGCACTCCATTGCTTGTCCATTTGTATACTGCAGTTATCCTGCTCGCAATTGTGAAATATGACTGACGTACGACGCCATATGCAAAAATTATAAATCTTCCGATAAAAAAATAAAAATAAATAATTGGCGAGTACACTTCTGTTAGGTGTTTGGCCGAGCTCCTCCTCCTATTTGTGGTGTGCGTCTTGATGTTGTTCCACAAATGGAGGAACCTACAGTTTCAAGCCGACTCCGAACGCCAGATATTTTTATGAAGAGCTTTTTCATGGCAGAAATACACTCGGAGGTTTGCCATTGCCTGCCGAGGGGCGACCGCTATTAAAAAAATGTTTTTATTAATTTTGCTTTCACCGAGATTCGAACCAACGACCTCTCTGTGAATTCCGAATGGTAGGTACACACCAACCCATTCGGCTACGGCGGCCGATAGGTTGACTAATTTTGCGCCAACTTGCGTATTATAAAATTATTGAAATCAGTTATTTTATATTATATTCTTATTTAATTCATATTGAAGATTTATTCTCATAAATTCAGTAATTAAGGTACTCGATCCACCAAAAAAAGTTTTATGTCAAAAAACAGCCCCATATGTATTTAAAAGGGAGTAAAAGAATTTACCCTAGCGGTCACACAAGCCAAGTGGTTTTGTGCGTAACTACCACGGCGACAGCTTTTTCTACCGGCAGCCGCCACTCGGCTAGTGATTCCTCGATACCTGGGGTTCGATTCTCGTTCTGTGTAAACGTGAAATAAAAAGTTTTTTCCCGTTTTCATTACACTTTCGATTCGCATTCCGTGAACAAATGAAAAGAAATGTAAAAATATTGGATTGGGAAATAAGTTCGTAGCGTTTTTCCCGAAGACTTTTCTTTAAACAAAACACTTATTTTATATTAATAAATAGTCAGAATTTTCTAAAAATTGTTTTTTTTTTGTATTTTCTTAAGGTGTAATATCTTAAAAATAATACTTTTCAAATACTTACAAATACTTTTCGAGTAATTCAACAATTAACAAAGGGCGCTCGGGCAGTGTAAGTAATTAACTAATTCGTGTAACTCTACATAAATCGATAGCAAAACTTTAAATGCCTTTTTCTCAAAACAATTTTTTTTTACATTGGCGATCACTGTAACTTAAGAACCGCTTGGTAGATTTCAATAAAATTTATACTGCTTTTGAAAAACATAAAAAACTCGTGCCTGATCCAAGGACTTTTTTTTCAAAAATTTCGATTTTATTAAACAATTAATTGTCGGTTTTTTTCTCGAAAATCTATTAATTTTGAAAAAAAGCTTCGATGAGGCACAAGATTATTTATTAATAAAATTAATTTCTCTTGTCCGATTGATTTTGGATGAATCTTCAAAGACTTTTGCTAAAGTCAAGTCGAAACATGATGTATTAATGCTATGTCTTTATTTTTGTAAAATAAAGCAATTGACTAGCCAAACAAATGATTGAAAATTATCATTAACCCCTTAATCTATTATAAAGGGTGGCTACTCTATTAGCCAGTACGCCACAAGCATACTCTACACTCTTCCAAGGATACTCTATTTATGCAAATCTGATTACTGCCTTTTGACTTAAAAAGAGTGGTTGAATTATCTCATCCTTTAGCTCTTGAATTGTTGCTGGCTTATCGACGTACACCTATTCTTTCAAATAACCCCAAAGAAAGAAGTCAAACGGTGTCAAATCACATGATCTTGGCGGCCAATTGACATCGCCGCGACATGAGATTATTCGGCCATCAAATTTTTCGCGCAATTGTTTCGTTAGATGTGTGACAAGTGGCACCGTCCTGTTGAAACCACATATCGTCCACATCTATATCTTCCAATTGGGGCCATAAAAAGTTCGTTATCATCTCACGATAGCGAACACTATTCACAGTAACTGCCTGACCGGCCTCATTTTGGAAAAAATACGGCCCAATGATGCCGCCGGCCCATAAACCGCACCAAACAGTCACTCTTTGAGGGTGAATTGGTTTTTCGGCAATCACTCTTGGATTATCATTCGACCAAGTGCGGCATTTCTGCTTATTGACGAATCCACTGAGGTGAAAATGTGTCTTATCACTGAAGATGATTTTCTTCGAAAATTGGTTATTCACTGTTGCCATTTCCTGCAACCATTCGGACCATTGACGACGCTTGAAATGGTCAAGAGGCTTTAGTTCTTGAGTCAATTGCACCTTGTAAGCGTGTAAATGGAAGTCATTATGCATAATGTTCATCAAGGACAAGCGTGAGAGGTGCAATTGTTGGGCACGACGACGCGTTGAGGTGGACGGCTCTTCAACCACACTATCGCGAACAACAGCAATATTTTCTGCTGTACGAGCATGCACTGATTTTTTCACATCATATCTGTACACCCGGTTTGCTCAAACTTTTGCACAATTTTTCCGATTGTACGCACATTTGGACGATTAAATTAACCGTAAAAATCATGAAGTGCGCGATATGCATTTTGATTTGAACGGGCGTTCATAAAAAGCCTGAAAACTTTAACGCGTTGCTCGATTATGTATCTTTCCATGGTTCAAATTGAGTTAGTCTGAAATTGAAAAATGTCAAATTAAATGCAGAAAAAAACTTGACGTTTAAGTGTGGTTTATATTCAATATCGGCCCTTGAAATTTAACCACCCTCACTTTCAGAAAATATAAAAAATCTAATTTTTTGTAAATTCTGATTACCCCTAACCCCATAAGTCATTATCAGGTCAAAATCAAGTCAGGTTGATCTCGTTGTCTTTGCGACTTGATTTTTAAGTTGTTAAATTAAGCTGACTTTCTTCAATTTTTTTATTCACATTTTAATCTAGCTTTTTGAATTGAATTAAACTTATTTTTCTGAATATATTTGAAAAATTCTCACAGCTTTTGTGATATTTTCAAAAACAGTTTTTCAGATTATTATAGTTACTAAATCACTATCAAAGGTATACTTTTTCCGAACAGTTTCTTTTTACAGAAAGTTTAGTAAAATAGCACTAAAACTGTTGAAGTTATATACAAAAAGTTAAAATGTCAAGTACTGTCAGGTACATTAAAGTTACCTCTGACCAAAAAAAAAGTTCTAAACCAAAGCACAGTGTTATTAAATATTATTCAATTTCTGGAAAATATTTGAAAAAAGTTGCACAAATTTACTCTACAATGGATTAAGTGAATCCACTAAATCAATTTTAAAAAGCTTAGAATGACGAATTACTGACAAATGACTGACAAAAGCCATGCACATACATTCCTCGGCAACGCTGTGCTTCAAATTGCCAAAAAGTATATCAACAACAACAACAACAACAATAAAGTGAATTAAATAAATGACACATTAAAGCCAAGGTCATATAAAGTCATTCTTTCGGCTGGGTTTAGTGTGACGAGTGTCACAGTCAAAGCTTACAAATGCACATGTGCGTGCATATATGTATATCTATAAGTATATGTATATGTATGTGTATATGTATATGCCTGTACCCAAGTGTACTTATAATTCACTTAGCACTGAAAACATAAATTTTTACAAATTGTTTGTACTCCTGACTGGAAGCAGAAGCAGATAAGCGCGCGAATGCTTGAAAGTTTTTTCTAATCAACTCTCATACCGATTCGCGCACGCCATATTATTCGCATCGAAGTGAAATATAATACATACATATGCGAAAATTCCGGCATTAAATTTGAATAATGAAGAGTTGAAAACCAGTGTCTGTTTGCCGTTCTTATATTAATGAAATTTAGTTTAATATGCCAAGAGCAATTTTTTTTTGTTTTTTTGCATATCGCGTAACACTTTTTTCTTTGCCAATTTTAATAACTTATGCTTGCATATTTTTTGATGAGTTTGGTAATTTTTTTCATTTAAGTCTATTAAGTGCAAAGATTTTGGGTAAATTTGCCCACTCCTCTCGGGAGCATAGGGCCTCGACATGACTCTTCCATCGTACACGGTTCTGTGCCGTTGTTTTTGCACCGTCCCATGAGATGTCGGCATCTACTAGTTCGCGCACCATAGCCCTTCTCCAAGTGTTGTTTGGTCGACCGCGACATCTGCTCCCTTGCGGGTTCTAGTTCAGTGCCATTCTCGTGTTGCTATCTGGTGATTTTCTCAATGTGTGACCTATCCATCGCCATTTTCTGCATTTGATTTGCCTAAGGATGGTTTCTTCGATCGTTAATTTCCACAGTGCGTCGTTACTGATGGTGTTTGGCCAGAATATTCTGCCGATGATGCGGAGGCATTTGTTGACGAAGGATTGTAACCTATGTGTGATGGTGTTGGTGAACCATACAACAATATGGACTTCACGCATGATGCCATTTATTTAGTATAAGAAAATTATTTTCTAAAAAGTATGGATCTGTGATACCTCCGGCATGCAAATCATACCCTCCTGTGACTCTTTTGGAGTGAACATAGCTCGGGTGTTTCCTCACATATGCTTTGTCACTCCATTGAACACCCATGCCTGGCCTTTTTTCGTAAATTTTAGAAAGCTACCTGGAAAGAATATCTGAGTTTTGAAATAAATTTGCATAGTTTGTACACCCACTTGCGTGTAAATGCCTGCATGGTAATTCGATAGTGTATGAAACGTCTACAAAACAAATAAAAGCACGCCAATTACTAATACGAGTAAGCGTGTTTTCCATTTCCCATGACTTCCATGCAGGGTGACTGGGTCAACACTTTCTCTTTTCCACTACATAGTTTTTTTTTTGGGCCAAACGGACTGCTACCTTTGATGTCTATGCTGGTCTATTGTGCTTGATTGCGAGCAAAAAATGAATTTAAGTACTTTTTCAGACTTTTTGATCGATATCATCAATAGGTTTAGGTTTACACAACCTAAGCATGTACAGCGAACAAAACAGACATACGCTTGTTTCAACTAATCCTAGTTTCCTGAAATGATAACGAAGACTGCAATGTCACGAACACAGAGGCCAGTGAGAGCTCTTAAGTGCCCTCTATGTAGGCTTAGAAGCCTACTTGACGATCTTCTAGAAGAAAGGATAAATTGTTTTGCCTGTCTATGTTCTGTACTCTATATTGAGCGTCGTATGAATTGCGTGTCTTTTCACTCGCTGAAAGGAAACCGCTTTGCGTCCGTAGAGGCCATCCAAAATGCTTGTACCGATATCCTGAAGGACATTCCGGTCATTAACCTGAAACACTATTTCGAAAAGCTTTTACATAGATTGCGCAAAACAGTGTATCGAGGCTAGAGGGGACTATTTTGAATAAATAAACTCGAAGTTATCAGAACAAAGCTCCTGTCGATTTTACTTTAGCTCAGTCTTATTTATTATGGACTTCACCTTGTAGATTTCTGTCTAATCCAGGAAAAAATTATTGCAAAAAGTAACTGATTCCGAGTTGTTTCATTCCATATTCCAAAGAAATCTCCTAATTTAAGCGTTATAAATATAGCTCTGTATCGTTATCAAAAGGCAGAACGCACGATATTTTCACCTCAGATTTTTCGTGTACAGGATTTTGATTGTAGTACATTGTGTTAGCGTCAGCACAGAATACTCCACAACTGTTGTCGACCCTTATTAATTCTTTTAGTTTGTACTTCTTTAGTTTAATATCAAACAATTTTTCATTGCTGAAAAATATTCTCTCTCCTTCAATTCCGTTGAAGGTAACTGCTTTACTTTGCTTCCCGCATTACCCAACTGTGCTCGTGCTTGAAATAGCCTGGCTTCGAATATTGATACTGAATTAACTGATGGCGTACCAACCAGGGAATGGTCTCGTTTCCGAATATCAATCTGCTTATCGATGCGGGCATAGCTGCTCATTTGCCGCGCTGCAAGTCGTGAAGGATAACGAGCATTCTAAGAGAGAACTCCGCATTCTTTATTATTATTGGACTTTTCTAAAGAATTTGATACTGTTTGTCATCAAATTCTGCTCCAGAAACTTAGCGCATAGTCTGAAGGACTCAGCAAAATTCGGCAAAAGAAGAAATACGATACAGGGAATATTTAAAAAAAATGGCTAGTTCCGCGCCCGCTTTTATGAAAATGCATGTAACTCCAACATAAATGTTATTGAGATCGGATAAAAACTACGCCTAGTTTTGATAAGTTAAGGGTTATATACCGTTAACGAATTTTCCAGAAAATTTTCTGCAAAAATTTTTAGATTTATTGATTTAAAAATTTGTACACAGGTTATGTTATCGTTTAACTTTATTTTAAGACATAGTATTAGTAAAAATATTTATTTGAAAAGGAGCTACAGATGATCGAAGGAATAAGCAAAAAAAAAAATTGTTTGACAAAGTGGTGGTTTCTCAAAAACCAAAATCGATTTTTAACTAAAATTTCAGCCTTAAATTGCTTATAAAAAAAGATACCTATCGGTGAGATAAAATTTTTGTTTAACTATAAAAATATATATTTAAGAAGCTCGTGTAAAAATTTGAGATTAATCGGTTTAGCCGTTTTCGAGTAATGGTCGTCACTGACTTTGAAAACACCATTTTGAGAAAAACGCCTTTAAAGTCACTTCACAAAGTAACTTCGAAAATATTTACCGTAACGATATTAAATTTTCCGTGTGCATTCTTAAATACATATATGTACATTAAAAAAAATAATAAGAAACATTGATTTCTTCAAAATTCTAACTGTATATTAAGTCTAAATTTATGTCCGTTCCTCTAATATTAAAAGCAATGTCTTGCATTTCCTATTAATCTATTTGATTCTGAAGTACAGCCCTAACTGGATTTCGCACTTCCTTACTTGTTTATCCTTAACTTTGAATGCTTCCTAAAAGCAGTGGAGGAAATGCACATTTTTTCCGCAGGATGAAGGGGAACACTCATTCACAATATACTCTGGGTCCGTGTAACTACTGTAGATGAAACAATTGGATCTCCAGTCTTGAAATGTTTATAGGTTCATATAAGGTGTGACTATTAAAAAACGAAGCTTGCGATGCTATAGAAAAAGTACGAGTGCATCAAACTCCAGCGATCATCAGATGCTTCGCCAGAAGACTTTTCTTTAAAATAGAGTTACCGCTCACTTCTGTAAGCAATTCAGTATTTATAGCCTTAATTCACATTAGAATTGTATTTTCGTGCTGCCGGAAAAATTGTGAGGTTTTCAGATTAGTGCTGCTTTTTTCGGCAAAGAAGTGACCTCCTTCCTACACTACTCTTCACTACTTTCCTTTCGTAGTAAAAATTCAAATTCAAAAATTAGTGTATTATCCACCTCGGTAGTCTGGCGTAAGTGCACTAGCCTGCCACCCTAGAGGCATCCATCTTTACTCTCGAATAGTCAGCGCATTTTTTGCACTGTAGCTGCTAAAATAAGCAAAAACAAAGAAAAACACACAGTTACACATTGCATTGCGGTAATAGCGCAGGCAGACCACGTTAGCGATCCTTCTGGTAGAATAATGTGACATACACAGGGCCGTAGAGAGCATATCCGGGCCCCGGGGGAAAATTGCAAATGCGGGCCCTTTCCAATTATGTCTAATTCATATAAATAAGTATAGTCTCGAGTCCGGGCCCCTCTGAGAACTTCGGGCCCGGGGGAAAAAGTACCCGATCCCCCACCCCACTCTCGTCGGGCCTGGACACACAGATGGCGCTCCAAGCAGTAAGAAGGCGTTGTTCGTAAGCAACGACAGGTGGGCATTCCTATTACTTAGGACTGGTAGCGGCAGGCTAATCACCTACCCTGTCAGAAATCAAATAGATTAACGAAACCAAGGCAAGAGAAGTCCTATGCTCCCGAGAGGAGTGAACAAGGAGAAAAATAATGATTCGCCTGAATTGTGCAAGTCATGGGTTATATGTTTCGACAAAGCGCCTATGGCAGTATCAAAAGACTTCTAGCCAAGTAGGTCATCCTATTTTTTTCTTCTGTGAAGTGAAATCTGCATTAAAATGAAAAGAATTTGGATTCATGAACGCTGTATAAAAGAAATCAGAGAGAGCAGACAGGGAAATGTTCCCAGAACAGTTTTGAACAGCAGAATATTCGCATGGAGGGTTAGTGAAGGGATGCAAATTAATAGCGACAGCCAATATTATTCCGACCATTCACCACAGAATTCATCGCCACTTTAGTGCTACTTGGGGAGTGCCATGCTGGTGCTTCAACCATTTCACCTAAGACTTCCGTAGATCTTACAAAAAATGCATCACTGAGTTCGAATGGCTACATTGTAAATTCGAAATTCGTAAAGTTGTTGTACAGACAAACTCGTTTGTTTGTCCGGCGGCAATGCTGAGAAAAACGTTATAAATTCAATGAACTCCAAAAGTATACTGTTTTATTTTGCATATAGGCTTGCTTATATACATACACACATACTTAATTCTAAAGGTTCTAATTCTAATTTGGTCCCCTTTAATCACCTGATGTTCAAGGTTGCGGGACTGCAATGCAGGGGCGGATCAAATGATGCGGTCAAAAGGGCGCACATAATATGACCAAACATGTGCAGGGGCGGATCAAAGGATGCGGTCAAAAAGGGCGCATATAATATGACCAAACAGTTGTATCGCTAAGTTCATTCGTGGATGTCGTAAAATGTTTCAAAATGTATGTTATGACGTATTGTGGTTGTCGGAGAAAAGGAAGGAAAATTCAGAAGGAATAACCACTTTTAATAAACCAATTTATACCAATGCGGTTGATTAGTAAAATATTAGTATTAAATTGAATAAACAATTTTTTTAATACATTTGGTTTAATATGAATTGAAAAAAATCTTAAGCCCAAAACCAGTTTATGAATCTCTTTCATTGCCGAGGCATCTGAGAAGTCTTTTAGTACTTCAAGCACAACAATGTTGATTTATTCAATCGAAAGCTTTAAACAAATTTGTAATTTAAAATTTATGATGAGTTCCGTGACATGTCCCCAACATGTGTCCCAAGCGGTCTCATAGCGCACAGAATAACTCTGTATAACAAATGTACAACCAACCTTGCCTTTCGTTTGCCACAACGACCTGAATGGGATAATTTTAGCTTATATTCGAAATGATAAACCGAAAACTTGTCATTTTCTCATTGAGATATAGAAAATTTAACCCATTAGGATGAAAACCCCATTTTCGAAATAACAACTTTCGGAACCAAATGTTGACGGGTACGCATTGAACACACTCTCTTGAACCACGAAAACCTTCTTACAGGGAATTCGAAAAGCATGTCCTAGACAAATACTGGTGTCGCCAAGACCAGAAGATCGACCAGCGATATTTAAGAACATTAAATCGTCCGCATTACTTAACAAACCCTGTTTAGAAAATATTAACAAAATATATATATTTTTTAAAACAATAAAATAATTAAAATCAAGAATTTTCCGTACAAAATGGCATCCATTTCCAAAGGATTATAGGCATCTCCTAATATTAAATTAAATTCTGCCGCCGAGCTTCACTCAAAAATATTATTACCGCAATTCAAATACAAATAATCTTATTCGCAAGAAGAAAAAAGAAACTATGTGCAAAAGAATGCTAAAAAATATTTTTTAAACGAAAATTTGTTTGTTTACTTTGTGTCGAAATATCAGAATTTGGCGTTTGAGTTTGGCGGCACTTGTTTAGAGTTCTTGTGGATTCTATGCATGATTCAATTATACAAGGTTAAGTAAAGTTTGATAACTGATTTCGGATGCTACTTAATCCATTGATGCAATTTGGAAGCAAGGGGAAAAACGGCATAAGTTTATCCCCTTTCTGAAAATGAAGTAAAAAATTGAAAAAGGTCGTTGTAAGCCATAGAATAATTTTATGTTATTTTATAAGTGGTACTTAATTATTTATATTTTTAACTTAACTATTCCCATGGATTTGTGTCATATATATATGTATTTTGACCATGCATCGAATTGGAATCTATATGTGCCACTTGTAAACCTACACTGAAGTAATAAATAAAACAACTTGAGAATAGTGGAAACTCTTATCGAGGAAAATTCACTTTTATTTCGTCACGTCCGCTAATCATAGATTTGATTTTTTAATGAGATTACCTGCAAAGTTACAAGTATAAAATCTGTGTTAAAAAAAGATAAATTTATATATACGCAGAAACACAAGTAGACGCCCAAAGCATTGCATACTTTACTTACAATTATCTTATCGAATGCTCATTGTTCTCTTCTTTTGTTTATTGCGCCGGTTAAGATGCTTTATTCGATACTTATTTAAATTTCGATCAAACATGGTTTGCCCACCCGGCGACAGACGGAAAGTTTTTCGTATTCGCAGATGTTCCACATTAGCTGAAACTGTTAAGAAATCATTTCATTGACACGGGGTATTTATACAAAGGCACGCTCTTAACGGCAAGACCTATCGCTCAGATTCTTGCGTATACGTCATTCTCCGATGCTCGGATAACGCACAAGCTGACGGAGCTGCATCTAACCGTGCATCATTCAGGCCGCCAGAAGGTGAAGTTAGCAGCACAGTTGTTTTCGCACACCACAGCAAGTGCAATCCGAAGGTGTTATGCGTTGGGGTTCAATATGTATCAGCCCATGGAAACAGCAGAGTTCATTGATACGGTGAATGATTGGTTCGATATTTTCAATACAAAGTTTCCGAATTTTCAAACTGCTGCTGCGAATTTCAATGTTGCCTTTTCAAAGAGGCATAGAACTAAGCAACAAGTCCCTCAGGGACTTATATCGTTATGTTCAGGAAAAGTACTGCTTTCAGTACATTCTGACTTATCGATTAAATCAGGATGTACTGGAGCATATTTTCGGGGCGATGCGTTCCAAAGGCGGGTTGTATGACAATCCTAGTCCTATGGAATTTAAATATAGATTACGAAGATATTTATTAGGTGAATGAATGCATATATTACTCATTTCTGAATAACTTAACGCTTTCTATTAACAGCACGAAATACTTCAATATTAGTTGATCGTGGTAATGTTGAGGCCGACGAAACTAACTGGCTCCGTTTCTTTTACAGTAACTAGGAATTTATTTAATTATTTTGCTATCTTATGAAAAAAGCATTTACAATTGCCGACTCAATTTATGGATCTACGTATTTCAGTGCACAATTTGCTGGTATAGGTACATATATTGTGAGTGCTGCTAAGGGATAAAATACCCTTTTATACTTAATGATACTCAGTTGGTCTGAAATATATCTATTAGGGAGTACCACCTGGCACTCCAATGCTAGGATACACTCGTTGCATGTGAATGCTACATTTATCATAGCGAATATTTTTTTTATTGTATCACAGCAATGTTCCAAACAGCCCATATTGTCCCATGATCCCTAAAGTCTCTGAAGCTCAAGCAGGTGGACCATCGCATTAATACAGCGAGTAATGTTCTTAGGGCTGAACTCCATAGGACCACCTTCATGAAGATTGTCTTACCGAAGCATAATTGTTCAAAGGAATGGATCGTGTGATTATATCAACAATAGCCCCAAATGCCCCCTAGCTTAAGTTCCACTTCAGCTTTTAGAAGCTATAGAGCAACTGTTAAAACAGTTCGTCAATAGTAAAAAGAAATTTGAAGTTTGGTCTATGTGGGACGTCAATGAACATTTTAGACTGCCGAAGATTTTCAAATGAATGAATTTCTTCACCAAAGTACTTCTTTTAAATATTTCTTTATTTTTTCCGTTCTTTCATGGCACCCACATAATTGGAATATTGTAGTGGTTGTACCCGCCAGCTCGCTCAGTCTGTATATGTCCTCGCACGTTATTTTGACGTTTTCCCATATATCCGAGGTGACCTTGATAACTGCTTGTCTATCCGACTATTTCAGAAGCATGACCACCATCGACCCAAATAATTAAAAACGTTATTAATTTGAAAATTAGTTCGATTTTATCGTAATATGAAACTTACTCATATGTTTACAGTTTGAATGTTTACGATTTTCAACGAATAATAATAAGGCGAAGCGTCAAAATGGAAACGGTGTTGCCGACATAATAATTTGCACCAAAAGTTTAATTTTTACTACAATTTAAAAGTTTTTTCATAAGTAATGTACGTATATTTGTAAAGAAGCAACATCTTTTCAAATAAAGGAGCCGATTTGTCAAGAGGAAGCGAGAAAGCTGCTTACTTACCTAACCTTCTATAATTGAATCATGGATTCTATGATAGCTTGGGCATCCTAAAGTAAATAAAGTTTTTGTTTATCGCACCATTACTCGATATAGTGATACTGGTAGCATCGCGAAACATAATGGAGGTGGACTTGAGCGAAATTCCTGACGAAATGCCAAGCAAATGGCAAAGAACTGAAAGTATTTGACCGTAGCATCCGCCGCATATTGAAAAATGATATCAAAGTCACGCCTACAATATCCAAAAGGAGAAAGTTCTTAAACCAAAGCAGCAACAAGTCAGATTTGAGAGAGCGAAGGAGTTTCCTTGGCCGAAATCG